>MU226145.1:1498859-1517427 GCA_018584345.1 Thuja plicata
AGAGGGATATGGACAGGAGAGGGAGAGGGAGAGAGAGAGAGAGAGAGAGAGAGTGGGGATGGAAGATATAAATATATAAAAGAGAGAGAATGAGAGAGGGAGAGATGTTAAGATAAAGAATGAGGTAGAAAGTGATATATATAGAGAGGTAGAAAGGGAGATATATATAGGGTTAAAGAGAAATGGAGGGATAATGAGATAGGGATAGAGGAAGAGATGGGGGAAGAAATATAGAGATGTAGAGTTAAAAAGATATAGGAAGGGGGTGATGGAGAGAGATGAATGGATAGAGAGAGGGAGATGTGTCTAGATATGGAGGGGGTAGAGGAAGATAGAGATACAGATGAGTATAGAGTGAGGGGATGGGAGAAAAATAGATAGAGAGATAGAGATAGATCGAGAGGTAAAGATAGAAAGAGATCTAGGGAGGTACAAATTATTAGACGACCTTCCATACCTCTACGGCATACCCAATGCACACTAAGGTGTGATTGCTAGTTTTAATATTTTGATGTTGAACTTGAAATATACGATGCTATGATGGTATGATCATGATGCTAGGATTACAAGTTTACAGTGTTTTTGTTGTTTATATGATACTATGTGACATTCTACTCTTAATTCATGCTTCTAGGCTGCATATATAAATATATAAATACACACACACTAACGAAAAGAAACAAACCCAAACCCCATCTCAAAATTTTGACGTACCGGCAAACCGGTTCTTTGAACCCGAACCTAAACCCACCTTTTCATGTAAATTAGAAAACCAGTTTTGAAATTGAACTTGAATGGGTAAAACCCAAACTGTAGTTAGAGGGTCCACCAATTTACCTTTTGGTTGATAAAGCATGCATGCAGTATATCTGAGGTTTTTGATAGGATTCAGCAAATGTAAAAAGTAGAAATTCCACAAGCATAAAGTGAACAAGTCATAAATGAAAATAAGCTTTTAATATGCCCTTAAGCCTTGGTAGAGTAATTATATTTTAAATAGAATTTATTATGCAAAAGTATACAGCAATTGTGTTTGGGCCAAAGGCAATCCCCACAATGTTTCCCCTTGAGTATAAATTGAGGAAAAATCATCTTTTGTGTACCTTCTGGATATTTCTATCATTCTCATTTCTAATTAAAACAATTTGCTCCTTTTTATCAGTGTAATTGAATGAAATTGATCCACTAAGGCCTCACTACTTAAAATTGGAATTTGCTGGTGTAAAACTATCAGAGATGTGCTACTCCCATATTTTCCATTTATTTTTTGCAGTGCATTTTTATTGTCAGCATTATTTGTATGATCTTTTTCTTTTCTTTTCTTTTTAATTACAGAGGGCTTCTATAGTAGCCCTTCAAAAACATGAGCAAAATACAAGCAACTGACAAAAAGAACATGAAGCCCGTCAAGCATATAGATCAGAGCCTGAAGAAAGGCCAAACAGTGAAATACATTCTACAGATGCCAGTCACACCCAGCCCCATGAAGGGAGGAGTTCCAAGGTTTTAAACACTTCTTCCTACAAGCCATAACAGCAGGGAACCAATAAATAAACTAACAGAAGGTCATGAGACCCACAAGCTGCTAAAGACAGGGCAGATAAATAGAGGAAGCAAGGTAGCTAAGAGACAATCTACCAGAAGGAAGAGTTAGATGGCTTAAAATGGCAAGCCCCGCCACCTCACTCTTACCATCAGATCCAATGCCACATACCAAATGATGCTTTAAGCCACCCTCCACTAACAAATGCCAAAATGATGACCAAACATGGAAACCCATCTTGGGATAGTGTAAATGAGTATTAAAAGCATTCATCAATAATGTTAGGCTAGAGGTCCACCCAAACAATGAACCCAAAATCTGACTAGGGTGTTCACAGAGGACAACCTCTCAGAAGAAGATATCCCAAACCATCCCAAGCATCCAGATGGCCTGCCAACAGGCAGCAGAAAGGAGAGAGGCCGATGCCTTCATTAGCTAACAACTTTGCCACCTTTTTACACTCTCTAACACAGTGAGCAAAATAAACATCATAAAAAAAAATTAAAATAGCTGAGCTTTATCCAGAAACAACTTTGCCTTCAATTTGTTCATTTTATGACAAACCCTAAATGACTTCTGAAGAGACATCTTCCACTATCAATATCTTGCAACCCAAATATTTAGCCAAATAAAGACCTTTCTCTACAGCCGCCCATTCTGCCTCATTATTACTACAAAGTACAAACACAGACAGAAGGAACCACTTTTAACATACCCCCCAGGGTCATTCCCGAAATAACCCTCACACCTGTGTACCTAAATTCTCTTTGAAGGCCCCGACAAAATAAAGCTGGAGGAAACTAATATGAAGTTTACTCCAATGAGCTAACTTTCTAACAAACAATTATTTGACCTTAATAAAAAATAATCTACAAATTGTACAAGAGTGACTCCGTTTCAAATTATCCAGGACACTTACAAACTGAAAGGCAAGTTACAACTGCAGTAGTGAAGTTTGTGGGTACCATCCCCACCGTGGTTTTTCCCTCTTATAAGGGTTTTGACGATACCAAAATCTTTGTGTCACATATGTCTATGGTTGTGATGTTTTGGTTTCATTTACTGTTTTATGGTTATGACTGGATTCAGCAATAATGGTTAATGCATATTGAATCAATTTTCAGTTCTGTCTATTACCGGTGTTCTGAATTAGGTTTAAAAGTTTAATTGGTGATTGTACTGATTCCCCCCCCACCCCGCCCCCCCTCCTCAGTACATTACTTAGAGCTTAAACCCAACAATTGGTATCAAAGCTTTGGTACTCTGAAGGAAAGTTTAACAACTTGAGTAAAAAGGTAGAGGTGAGCACTACGGAAAGAGGAAAAACCCCTAAGCAAGTAATTGAAGAGTTGACAGAAAAATTAAGGAAATCTCTTGCAATAAGAAAACAGTTGGCTGAAAGGTTAAGAGATACTCAAGACTATTGTGATGAACTATCTGAAGGAAGCATGTCTGATGAAGCACAAGAAGCCCTAGAGGAGGTCATGAAAGAGAATGCAAAATTGACAAAAGAACTGTCAAATATGAAAAAGGAATTTGAAGGACAATCTGTGGCTATGTGTGAATACCTTGAGCAGAAGAGAATTGCAGAAGATGCAAAGAAAGAACTTGAAGAAACTATGAAAACAAAGGAAGAGGAATGGTACCACATCAACAGAGAGAATGCTGTAATGCATGAACAGTTGAGTGATCTAGTTGAAGAAAATGAAGAAATCACTATCGAAAATGAAACTGTGAGAGAAGTAAATGAAAAACTCAGAGATGAAAATGAAATGTTGAAGAATGAGTTGAAGCAAGCACAAGAACAACTCAGGAAAGAAAAAGATGCACATGAACATCTTAAGAAAGGACATGACAGTACCCTAAAGATTCTTGAACAACTTAATCAGCAGAGGAGACCTCATGACACATTTGGATTAGGATACACTGGAAGGAGTACACAAGAAATTGGAGAATCATCAAAGGCTAAGGAGAAACAAGATGAACCCAAGTCACTTGTCATCAGTCAAGAAAGGAGAGCATCAAAGCCTACATGCTACAACTGTGGAAAGCCAGGCCACACAGCAAATGTTTGCAGATACCGACTGGTAAGTCCCAAAACTCAATCTTTTAATGGTTATTGCTATAACTGTAATCAATATGGACATAGAGCAAATGAATGTGGTCCTAATGCTAAATATGGAGCAAGATTTGAGGGATATTGCTACAACTGCAATAAATATGGACACAAAGCTATAAACTGTAGGTAAGCACTAAATAATTTTGGATCACCTAAGCCATCGATGAATACTTATGGAAGTCAACAGCAATCTGGTGTGATTTGTGCAAACTGTGGAATACATGGACATATAGCAGCAAACTGTAGAAGAATGAATTTGAGCAATCATCATGGACCCTGGAGATCAACTGGCATGGTCTACAATGCATGTAATAGAATGGGTCATCTAGCTAGAGATTGCAGAAATAGACCAGTGAACCGGTCACCACAAAGTGAAGAGAAGAAAACTGTAAATGTTGAACAAGTTAAAAGTGATATGAATAAAATTTGGGTTAAGAAGGAAGAAGGATTAAGTTCATCTGAGTTGGGATCTCAACCATCTAGAGTTGACAATTCACCTTCCAATTGGGTCAAGAGAATGACTTAAAGGGGAAGAAAACAAATGTCATATCAACAAGGTTCCCCAAAATTATCTGTAAGGAATCCAAATTTGCATAGCAAGATGCGAGGTGATGTTACTGTATCTATATTCAACGATATTATTAAAAAAAGTTACAACCGTTGTGAAATATTACTCTTGGAAGCATACCGAACAGTAAAGTCATGCATTGAATGAACGAACGGTAAGATGGTTAACCGCTAGAACGGGTAACGGTAACTTGAATGAACAGTAAACCCTAAGTGAAATTATAAATACATGAATTGAGATCATTTGCACACTTTTGCTTTCACGAGAATTGTTTATGAGCTAAGTGTGAACAGATTTTGAGCGATCGTTCAGTTGAATCTGAAGAGTGGACAAAGCGCCAAAACCCTACGCGAGCAGATCAAGTGTTTGAAACGAAGAATTTGATCAATTGAGACTGAGTTTGTGATTTCGGTTGTTAAGGAGAGTTTAACATGGCACAAACGATCGATACTCCTACCCTAGTAGCACATGTTGAGGAGCCGTGACCACAATTCAGGTTACATCCGATGAAGGTCGGCGAGGTTGATGAAGCTGGAGCATTGTCATCAATCCCACCTGGAGTTCTATTGGTAGAGGACATACATTGTTTTATTCATTGTAAGACGGAGGAACTTGGAGAAGCTGATATCATTGAAGGATATTTGAAGTTGTGTGAAGTTGGAAGTCTGAAAAACGAATATACACATCTAATGAATAGTGGTATTCTGAATGCACTTGATTTCCCTACATGTTTCCATGACGACCGGAAAAGATATGTACTAAGCAGATTTCATGATCAATTCCTATGGTTGGATGAGACCCATAAAATCATTGGTGAAGTAATCAGAAGAGTTACAGGTTTCAGTGCAACAGGCGAGTCACCGACCTTGAGACAAATTTCTGGAGATGTAGTTGCAGAATTGACAAAATCACGGAAAGACCACAGAGCCATGACTGTGAAGGACATACCTGGTGATGTTGTTAGATTTGCAGCGATGGTTGTTGGTTGCAAAGCCTATCAATCAAGCAGATACAACAACATTCCCCATGGAGCAATCCATGCTGCTTACAAAATGGTGAGTGAGAATGTATCTTACAACCTGTGTGATTTTCTAGCTGATCAGATGGTTGTTAATAGGGAAAAGATTTCAAATGATAAGAAGTCATTCAAGTATGGTTCATTACTTGTCTGTATTTTCTTTTATTTTCAAAAGTATTCCCCTGGAAAAGGCAATGTTGAATGGAAAGAAGATAGACCTGTGGTAGCACAAATCTCAAATTATGTTAAGGAACTAGGAGATCAACTTGACAATCATATGAGGGGATATTTCAAGAGTTTTCAAACTGTTATGCATAAGAAATGGAGAATACCACCTGGAACAGTTCAGAAGTATAAGGATGATATATGTTTCTTAGTTGACTCAAGCACCTGTATACTTCAACATGTTGTACCCAGAACATTCTGGATCCCTGCAGTGGGTTATGAGATTTATGAAAATGACATAGATAAATATGCAGAGGTGTTGTTGAGTAAGCCCATAGATGGTACTGAGAAAAGGTTCAGAACATTTGAAGAAGCAAGCTCTAGAATTAAGCTTGAGCTCAAGAAGCCTATAATAGAAAGAAAAACAAGAAGAATGCTAACAAAGTTAGAAGCTAAGTTTGCAGGGGAAAGCTCTACTTCACATACAGCACAAGAGACCCCTACAATATCATTTGCACAACCGGTAGAGGCCACTGCAACGGAATCTAAGAAAACATACAGGAGAAAGGGTAAGCAGCAAGCAAAGAAGACTCCTACGAAAACCACATCACCGATGCCTACTAGGAGAACACTAGCTAGAGCAGCCAAAGACATAGAGTCTGCATCTACCAAGGCTAAAGCTACAAAGGATGATGATGATACCCATTCAGACAAGGAAGTGAAAGAAGTAAAGCAAAAAGGTATAAACTCTACAGGTATTTCTATAGATGAATTTATACATAACATTGAGGTTCTTGGAGGATTAAGTGGAGTTTCTAGGAAATATGACTTATGTCATAATGATGAAAATAAGAGAAGAATTGAAGATGCAATCGTTAAGAGCATAGATCAACTTGTCGCAGACTTATCGGCGATAAGTTTTGGGCTACGACAAGTTACGTAACTTTCGCGCCAACTTCTCGCGCTGAGAAGTTCCCAACTTATCGCCCAAAATATCGGCGATAACTTACAAACATATCGTGATATTTGCCCAAAATATCGGCCGCAATCCGCTTATAGGGACTGACGGCCCAGAAAAGGGTAAGAAAATTCTTCGAATTGTTTTACACGCATAAATACGATAACAAGTATCTTCCACGCAATGAAAGAGGATTTGCATCGAGCCTCTTTCTGCGATCCGAGAAGAGTTGAATATGTTCATCACTCAATCCCGGGGTTGATCGTAGTTTGAAGGAAACAAATAAACTGGTACCATGTATTCAATGCTCACAGAATCATGTCCTTTTCAGAAAGCCATTCACTCTATATAAACAGCACAAACTCTATCTCTTAACTATTCAATAGGATATTATAAACTTGTCATTTCTAAGAAATGGTGAAATTAGTGAAATTTTAAAAGACGAAGTCCAACATTTCAAAAGGTTTAAAGTTGGCAGAGTATTTGTGAAATCCATGATTTACAATTTCATTTGAGCAATATAGGATGCATAATTTCAATCAGAAGGCTGTGTGCCCTAGAACTAGAAAAGGAGAGGCAAGCCAATATTCTTTTCATGATACTTTTCCTGGGAAATCTAAGTTTTATGGTTATCAAAAGGGTAAGAAAATTCTTCGAAGGGTAAGAAAATAACTATGGTTATCAGCCATCAGAATTCCACATGAGGATGCGATTTTGTACCCTATTTGCATTTATATATATCTAGATCAGCTTGTTTGGTTTGTTTACTCATTTACTGACTCATTAGATGCATCTGCTTATTAAGTTTTGCAAAAAAAAATTAAATTAAATTAAATTTAAGCAAGTTTTAAAGTTCCCGATATTTTCCCGATAAGTTTTCGACTTATCTCCGATATTTTCCGATATTTTTTTTTGCCCTCGGCAATAAGTTGTCGATACCGATATTTTGAACTATGGTTAAGAGCATGAGGAAGTTTAATAGAAGCCTTACTAAACTTAGAGTTCATATTTCTGAGAGTTTGTTTGATATAATTAATAGGAGATGGAAGACATCCTTAAGTATTGATAACGAAGTAAGAGAGAAGGCACTGATGGAATACAATACTAGAATAGATGTTAGTGAGATTAAGTCTTTTGTTGAGCTACATAAGTATGATTTTCCTATCAAGAGCAGAGTTACTAGAATTATGTTCGAGGAAACATAGGGTCTACATGAGGAGACAATTAAGATTTGGAAGTACATTAGAAGATCTGAGAAAGCTCAAGAGTAAGGCGATGTAGAAGAAGAAGGTGAGGAACCCGAGCACTCTGATGAGGAAGCAAAAGAGGAATCAGATCAAGATGAGGTAGACATTCTTGAACCACCAGAGGTAACTGAGGAAGTTCTTAAGGCCATTACCAAACAAGTAGAAGAGATAGAGAAGCAAGAAGTGTTAAAATTAAGAACCAATGTAAAACATCAAAATAACAGAACAGCAAAACAAATAGAGTTATCCTGGGAAAAACCCTCCTCACCAGGGGAAACAACCCAGCCCACAAAAATAAATCCTTTATTAGAGTTTCAAAATGATTACAAAGAAAAGAACTCAATCTCTTTTGGATGACTTCAATAAACAATAATTGTTCAGAATAATCTTCAGAAATTAGAGGATTGACAACACAAATATCAAAACAAATCTAATCTCAAACTGAGAACAATAAATATACTAGAATGCTTATGCGTTAAGTCTCTTTATATCTGCAAAGTACTGATAATAACCAACTCACAGCAGCATACGCTATTCACAATAGCTCTCTACCCGAAAATATCCGAAGCAACCACTCAAAAGAGAATCCTCCTCAATAAGAAAGAAAACGCGAAAACTGAAGGAGAAGATGCCAAGATCATTTACAAAGACTGATTGACTCCCCATAAAAGAGTACACCAAGAATAATGAAACCGAAAGAGGAATGAAACGAATGACTCTTGAGAGTCCACGAAAGTCTCTTGAAAGACCACGCAAGAGTCTCTCCCAAATGCCACGCAAGAGCCAAGAAACGATAAGACCTCCAAACATAAGAGCCAATGAACTTAGCAAAATACAGAAGCTCAGTCGCGCAAGGAGGAAGGTAAGGAAACGCACAACATTGACGGATAGAGCTCCAAAAAGTGGCAAGAATTAAGAAGACATCAATACTCGCACAGTAGATATGAGAAGAAGAGTCTCTCGCAGCTACTCTACTTTAACACTCCCTCTTAGCAAGAGAGAGTTCTTCAATTAGTCATCTCATGACAAGAGCATCTAGCTGCAATCGAAAGAATGTCAACAAAATCTCATCATAGATTTTTCAAAACAAAATTGTTATCTCAGCATTACAATATTCACCATAGCTGCTCCTAGGGGGTGAGAAATAACACAATATAAGTCATAGTCACACATATGACTTCCACCATAGCTACTCCCAGAGGGTGGAAGCAAGGGATTTCACCTTGAACTTCTCTCACAGAGAAGAACTCATTAACAAGGGATTGCACCTCGAACTTCTCTCACAGAGAAGAACTCATTAAACATATGTAATAAATAACTGAAGTTGAGACTCTCTCAGCAAGAGCGACATTCTCAACAATACAAAGCTTTTCTCTGAAATAACAAAACTTCACCCTTGGAAGTGGCTTGGTAAGAATGTTTGCAATCTGCTCCTCTGTAGAAATGTATTTAAGTTCAACTGCTTTCCTTTGAACCATGTCTCTTAAATAGTGATACTTAATTTCCGCATGTTTAGTTTTGTCATGAAAGACGGGATTAACCGAAAGCTTCACACAGGTTTGGTTATCACAAAATATCATTGTAGGATCCAAAGGCTGTCCAAACAAACCTGCAATCAATTTTCAAAGCCACACAGCTTCTCTTGCAGCCACACATGCTGCAACATATTCTGCTTCAGCAGTACTTCGAGCCACACAAGATTGTTTCCTGTTGCACCAAGAAACTATAGCTGAACCTAGACTGAAACAACAACCTAAAGTAGTCTTTCTGTTAGGTACACAACCTACCCAATCTGAATCAGTGAAGCCTAGTAAATTCAGCTCTACACATGAAGAGTATTTTAGACCAAAACCCACTGTACCACGAACATATCTCAATATATGTTTCGCTGCCACAAGATGAAGTTGCCTTGGTTCACACATGAACTAACTCAAGGTATTCACTGCATAACAAATATCAGGCCTTGAATTCACCAATACATTAATGAGCCAATTAACTGCCTGAATAAGGAAGGATCAACTAAATCCGAAAGTGCTGCCTCCTCATGTAACTTTTTCAGATTTGCTTCCATAGGAGTAAAAATTGACTTGCACTCTAACATGCCAAACCTTTTCAATATATCGATTGCATATTTTCCTTCGCTTAAAATAATTTCATTTTCTCTTTGCCACACCTCAAGCCCAGGGAAATAATGAATAAGACCAAGATCTTTCATTTCAAATTCAGAAGCTAACTCCTTGCATTTGAAAATGAGATCATTATCACCTATAAAAAATAAATCATCCACATAGAGCACAAGAATCAGCACTTTTCCATCACATACCTTGAAGTATAAGTTTGGATCAGCATCATTCTTTAGGAAGCCCAAGCTCAAAAGATAATTGTCAATTCTCTCATACCAAGCACGTGGTGCTTGTTTAAGACCATACAAGGCCTTTTTCAGCTTACACACATGAGAGTCTTTGTTATTGATAACAAACCCTTTTGGCTGCTCTATATAAACTTCCTCTTCTATAGTGCCATTTAAGAATGTTGTTTTAACATCCATTTGATAAAGTCTCCAACCCTTAACTGTTGCAACAGCTATGATTGATCTAATAGAGGTAAAGCGAGCTACTGGAGCAAAAGTCTCATCATAATCTATACCTTCCTTTTGTGAGAACCCTCTAGCCACAAATCTTGCCTTGTGTTTTTCTATACTTCCATCTGTTGCATGCTTGATTTTAAACAGCCACTTAGAGGAAACCGCAAATTTATTTTCAGGCATAGGAACAATATACCATACATCATTTTTTATGATGGATTGGTATTCTTCCAACATGGCATCCTTCCACACTTGTTGATTTGAAGCTTCTTCAAAATTAGATGGTTCTGAAGCAATGATATGACTCATCAAATACACATAATTTGCAAATTTGTGAGGCCTTTTACTCTCTCTAAAAGTGCCACGAGGGGCTGCATATTTTTCAACCTCTTCCATGGTGTTTCTAGCCCATAGAGGTTTTTTCTTATCAATTGAAACATTACTTGGACCTGCTGAATTATCAAAGGAATCAACTGGATCAATCGGATCAGCAAACTCTTCTAAATCTATATGCTCCCTCTGAATCTCTGAAGGTGGATTTGAAGCAGTCATGTCTATGTCATGAGAAGGCTCAATATCTTCTGACTCAAGTTCCAAGTTAGTTTCTTTAGATTTATTGCAAGCTGCATCTTCATCAAAAGTAACATCCCTGCTGATTTCAATTTGCTTTTAACCTGAGATATAAATCCTATATGTTTTTGAAGACTCACTGTATCCGACAAAAATGCCTTTCTTCCCTGAAGGTTCTAGCTTAAATCTTTTCTATTTAGGAACATGAATATAGACAGGGCAACCAAAAATCTTAAAATGACTAATATCTTGTTTGATACCTGTAAAAGCTTCTTCTTGAGTAATATTATCTAGAATATGATGAGGGCTGCGATTCTGAATATACACAGTTGTCCTGCAAGCTTCTGCCCATAAAAACGTTTGAAGACTCTGATCATGAATCATAGCCTTCGTTGCCTCAACAATTGTCTTGTTCTTTCTTTCAGTTGTTCCATTTTGTTGAGGATTATAAGGGACACAAAACTCCCTCTTAATCCCAACCTCAATACAAAAGTTATGAAATAAACCAGACACATACTCTCCTCCATTATCTGATCTTAGAACCTTAATTTTCTTGTTAGATAAATTTTCAACAAGAGCTTTGAATTCTTTAAATCTGGACAGCACTTCATCAGATTCTTTTGACTTAAGAAAATATATCCAACACTTACGAGAAAAGTCGTCAATAAATATAACATAATACCAACAACCACTAAGAGAAGCAACAGACATGGGACCACATAAATCAGAATGAATTAGCTCTAGGATTTCCTTAGCTCTACTTTCACTACTATGAAAAGTACTTTTAATATTCTTACCTAGAGCGCATCCCTTGCATACACCTTCGTGATTTTGATTCAGCTTTGGAATACCATCAACAACCTTTTCCATAGAAGATAAGGATCTGAAATTTAAGTGACCCAAACTCTTGTGCCACAACTCACTTGAGTTTAATAAATCATGAACTAATGCAAGAGTAGGATTAGCTGAAAGTTTGTAGAGACTATCATGGTGAACACCAATAACCCAAGCTGATTGAAAATTTGAATTCTTCTTCCAAGCAAGAACTTTTCCGTCAGCAAAAGCAACATGATATCCTTTGTCCTCTAATGCTGAAATAGAAATCAGATTTCTTTTAATACCAGGAACAAAAAGAAAATCACTTAGATGAAGAGGTACACCAGAATCCAACTGAAAAGATGTAGAACCAGCACCCTTCACTGAATAACAAGCATCATCACCAATGATGACTTGAAGATGGGTCTTTTTCTTTCAGGTTGAAGAGATGTTCACGATAACCAGTAATATGGCGAGAAGCTCCGCTATCAATCCATCATGTATCACTATTTGTAGGAATATTACTGGATAGTGCAGAAATAAACAATAACCCTTCAGAATTATCACTAGACTCCTTTTGAGGAGAAGAATCCTCAAAATTAGCAATAGTTGCTTGAGGCTTTGGCCTAGAAGTACAATCATGACCAAAGTGTCCAAAATTATCACATCTAAAACATTGAATCTTAGAAAAGTCCTTTTTCTTAGCATCAGGAGCTGAATCAGAATTCCTCTCTCTATACCTTTTGAAATTACCTCATCTATCTTTGCCTTTGGAAGTATGGACAGCAAGAACATGATCATCTTCATGATGATATTTGCGACCATTGCCTCTAGCCTCTAACCTGCATTCTTCTTGAATGCAATCAGCCCTCAATCTGTCGAATTTAGGAAGATCATCCTCTTCCACTAACACCTTGAATGAATGATTTCCAAGAGTGGGGAAGTCCATTCATAGCAAGCATCACCAAATCTTTATCAGCAAATGATTCACCAATAGCACTCAGTTGATCTTGTAATTCAGCAATCTTCATAAAATATGAAACCACTGAATCTCCTCTAGCCATTTTAACATGAAGAAGTTGACGACGAAGGGCTAGAGCTCAACTAGTGTTGTTAATTCATACAGGTCCTTCAATGTCTGAAACATATCTTTAGCTGAATTCAACTTAGAGATAATAGGAACAAGATGATCTTTAACTGAATCAATCAAAATTTTCTTGGCCATGATTTTGTTCTTTTTCCATGTAGCTTTCTCAGCTTCTCCAAAAGATTCTAGAACCTCAGAATTTACATAGTCAAGAAGAACATTTTCTTCAAGCGAAATCAGAATTCTAAATTTCCATGAAGAAAAGTTTGAAGAACCATCCAATCTATCCTCCACTTTCAAATAGTTCACCATTGTTGCTAGCTGAATCAAAATCACAGAAAGGAGCAAACGGAAAACAAAATACTTCTGGTTCTGGATCGGTTCCTTAGACCCGCTCTGATACCATGTTAAAATTAAGAACCAGAATAATGTAAAACATCAAGCTAACAGAACAACAAAACATATAGAGTTATCCTAGGAAAAACTCTCCTCACCAAGGGAAACAACTCAGCACACAAAAATAGATGCTTTATTAGAGTTTCAAAATGATTACAAAGAAAAGAACTCAATCTCTTTTGGATGACTACAACAAACAATAATTGTTCAGAATAATCTTTAGAAATTAGAGGATTGACAACACATATATCAAAACGAATCTAATCTCAAACTGAGAACAATAAATATACTAGAATGCTTATGCATTAAGTCTCTTTCTATCTGCAAAGTACTGATAATAACCAACTCACAACAGCATACGCTATTCACAATAGCTCTCTACCTAAAAATATCCAAAGCAACCACTCAAAAGAAAATCCTCAATAAAAAAGAAAATGCAAAAACTAAAGGAGACGCCAAGATCAGTTACAAAGACTAAGATCAGTTACAAAGACTAATTGACTCACCATAAAAGAGTACACCAAGAATAATGAAACCGAAAGAGGAATGAAACGAATGACTCTTGAGAGTCCACGAAAGTCTCTTGAAATACCACGCAAGAGTCTCCCAAATGCCATGCAAGAGCCAAGAAACGATAAGACCTCCAAACATAAGAGCCAATGAACTTACCAAAATACGGAAGCTCAACCGTGTAAGGAGGAAGATAAGAAGACATCAATACTCGCACAGTAGATATGAGACGAAGAGTCTCTCGCAACTACTCTACTTTAACAAGAAGAACATAAATCTAACAAAGTAAAGAAAAATGAGGTAGTGATTGAGGAAATACCCTATGAGGAGACAGAGAAATCACTGAGAGTAACACTTACCCCTCTTGCTACACATTCAGCTATGCTATTGGTAACTCCTACCAATGGTCAGACTACAGCAACAGAAGAGCAATCGGTAAAGAGAAAGTTGGAGCTTGGTGAGACAGAGAAGAAGAGGAGAAGAGTTAGCATACAAATGCCCATAATTTATGAAGAAGAGGAAGCTATTGAAGAGACGGATATAGAATGTAGATTTCAAATTATCGAGTCCTAAGGAGATGATGGCACTGTCAGACAAGCTAAGAGTAAAAGCTGAGAAGAACAAAGAAAGACTGAAGAAGAAGAAGGGAAGAGTACTTAAGACAGCAAAGGAAATATTGTGCACCTTCGTACCTGATACTGAGATAGATGAACAGGAGAATGTCATTGATCAAATGGATAAGTTAGAGAAGGTAATACTGAAGGATAGTACAAAATTTCAATGTCAATAGATGAAGATGCCTATGAGGAGAAAAGGATGGAGAAAGTAAAGGCTAAGATTGCAACCGACATGGTAACTTAACAGAAAAAAGTTGAGCACACAAGAGGTAACTTGAAAGTTGTTGGTGACATATTGACAAAAGTGTCCAAATTGTCTGAATCTACAAGTGATACAGATAAGAAGGCAGAGGAATTTCAGAAGGAACTGAATGAAATAACTGAGAAGTTTGATGCAACTTCTAGCAAGCTACAGTCTATACAACTAAAGTTAGAGAGCTGGAAGGACAACTACGACAAGTTCGGGAGGAGCATGCACAAAAGGTGAACAAGATACTTGAATTGAATTCATTTTTAGCCCCTATTGTTGATCTTATGCTAATGAATGTTAAGCATGCTGAGTCTTTGATTGGGCAACCTAGGCCCACTACACTGGAGGAATTAGAAGCACTGTCAAGTAATCTTATTGGTCAGACTATCGCACTTGTACATTTGAGAAAAATCTGGGATAATACTTTGAGTGCAGCAAAGCAAGCGTACACAGCCATATTTGACAAATTGTAGTGTTATTTGACTTAATGCACCTTTGTCCTTGATGACAAAAGGGGGAGAATATGTTGTAACAGAACAATAACTTATGAGGTACAATGAAAGGGGGAGCACTTTAATGGAACAGCATTGTATATGGAACCCTATCAGTTAATGAAATGGAATCTTTTGGTGAAGTCCTGTTGTGAGTTAGTTTGAACAATGTGTTATGCTTTTATTTATTTTTCATTGTTCTATACACATTTGGATTTGACAAGGTTTGCCATCAATGACAAAGGGGGAGATTGTTGGCATTGATCACCTAACTGCAAAGATAATAAACATTGATACATGTCTGATCAAATGTTGTCATTGATGGTCAAACATACTAGATAGTCTACTCCTACAATTCACCACAACCGGTAATGAAGAATCTAATGGAACACCTAACCGAGTAAGGTACACAATAAAAACATGATGGAAATTGGGTAAATGTATATTGAGATCAAAGTATTATGAGGAGCGGTTTTGCAAGATGTTGTATACTGTTATTGCAGAGATGCCTGGATAAACCGATTCTTAAAATGGTAAAGTCTTATTCTAATTTGAATGATCTATCAGTATTCTGGAATAAACTTTGCAATGCTATTTCTGTGATCGCTAAACGACAAATCGGTATAAATATCGAGATGAAGTTTGTTGAGGATGTTATTCGAAATAACAAGATTCTATTGGTTTGATTGATGAACGATTTTGCCAAAGGTCAACGATGATTTGGAACATTCTACAAGAAGCTGAACCTAAAGTGATAAGTGACATAAATGCAAGTTTAAAATGGTGCTGATTAAGCGGCAAAATCAGTGGTGTTGATTAAGCGGCAAAAACAGTAAGCAATCATACAAAAGATTATCTGTGAGATGAATACAGAGTTGGATAATTTGAGAAGGAGAGATTGGAGAAGGAGCAGAGACAATAATGTGAAGGAGGAACTATTGTCAGATCAATCAGCGACCGGTATAGGAGATAGTGAAAAGATTTGGAGAAGAGGTTTAGGTCACAGATTGAATGGAAGGTTGAGAAGTTACAGAACCTAAAGGATCTTACAAGCAAGGAGTGCTATTAGAGATAAATCACTTGTAGTTCTCTAACAATTGCAGCAAGCTAAACCCTTTACCAAGGTAGACTCTTACAGGTCTTTGTTTCTAAATCCTTTCGCAAGGTGAATCTCTAGATTGTAGATTTCAAACCTCACATGAGGTACACTTTCAAAGGTCTTATCGTACATTTGATAATGTACTAGACATCTCTAACAAGATGTAAACTCTCAGAAAGAGTTTTTGTAAGCCTTTCACAAGGCACCTTCTATACTGCAGTAGTGAAGTTTGTGGGTACCATCCCCGCCGTGGTTTTTCCCTCTTATAAGGGTTTCCACGATACCAAAATCTTTGTGTCACATATGTCTATGGTTGTGATATTTTGGTTTCATTTACTGTTTTATGGTTATGACTGTGATTCAGCAATAATGGTTAATGCATATTGAATCAGTTTTCACTTCTGTCTATTACCGGTGTTCTGAATTAGGTTTAAAAGTCGAATTGGTGATTGTACAGATTCCCCCCCCTCCTCTCAGTACATTACTTAGTGCTTAAACCCAACAAAGGGGAGCTACGGTTTAGTTGCTGAATTGCAACCCTCAGATCAAAGAAAACATGTACCACCTAAGACAAATGTTTATACACTAAAATAATAGCAATAGTATAAGTTTACAAACAAATACTGCAGCTGCTTGTGTGCTAAGCGTATCCCCTTGCCTCCTAATATTTACCAAAATACATGAGGAAAAATGCAGTTAAAGTAAATGGCTACTGTTGGATGTCATTTTATGATTACTTTAAACAGTGGGTCAGCTTCCACAGAAATCAAAACTCTAGTTAACAGATTGTTTAAGTTCCTAGAAAATATAAACTTCTTGAAAAACAGGATGGGGTAAATGCGAAGTCCTTGTCTCTGGGCTCTAAACTATTGTGGCTTTCACACAAATCCCTGGGAGACAATAATAAGCCCTGACATTGCATAAAATACCACATCCTGGTGCAGTCAAAGACGGGCAAGTCCCGGATGAGTTTGACGGAAGAGATGCGCTAAGATTCTGGCTACTCCCAGACAAATATATAAATGGACGAGGCTGAATGAAAGTCCCAGGAGAATTTGACAGAAATGATACGCTATGGCTACTACTAGACAGAAAGTCATCTCCCAGGCAAAATTCACACATTCAAATACGATAATCAACTCGAAATGACCAATTTTCTCGATGTCCACGACACCAAGTTCAATTTACAATGAATAGCTACGAGAAATTCAACTAATTTAGGGCACGGAACAGCCATTCCTTGACTCGCCGTAAGAATTGCAACGTGACTGTTAAATTGTCGAAAATTCACCTAATTGTATAAACATGTTTATGATCCGTTTGCTTGAAGAAAGAGCATAATACCTACCTGCACCTACGAGAAGCACAAATTTTGAAAACCCGATACCAGCTTGCGCCGCCATTTTTACAAGGAACCCGCCGATTGAGAGTATCTATTTTTCTTCAACCGCCGAAATTCACTCCAGATTTGGCTGGGCTCTGCAGAATTAAACAATGACCGCTAGTGCAATTGAACGTCGCAATATCGTTACGAGGCAGAGCCAGTGCTCAGATTGCCCTCAATCAAAGTCGTGATGTACCAAAAAAAGCATATAAAGTGGCTGGCGCTTATTTTGGCTCACATGTTTGACAACTAATCAAGGAAATTGTAATTTACTTGGAATCTTCTATTCTGTGTACTCCCATGATAATACTTTCGGGGTATTCTTTTCTGCGGACTCTGATTCTCGTTTAATTCTCTTAAAATATACTATTAAGATTTTTTATTATTATTTTTGCCATTGCTATTTTATTTTATTTTATCTAATAATATCATTTATACTAATTTTATTGTTTTAAAATGTATGTGAAAAAAAAAAGCCACATCTCATATGGAAAAATGTAGCTTAAAACAATATACAAAAAGAAATATAACTAGCAAATCGCACCTTAGTGTGCAATGGGAACGTCGTAGAGTTATGGAAAGGTCATTTAAGTATTTGTCCATTTGTTTTTCACTCATTCTCATCCTCTCTACATCTCCTTATCTTTGCATCAATATATCTGACCATCTATATATATATATATCTTTAGATCTCTATATTTCTTCTGTGATCTCTCTCTCTATCTCTATCATTCTCTATGTCTATATATCTCCCCATTTCTACCTCTCTCTATTACTTTCTACTTATATCTTTATTGTTATATTTCACCCTCTCTCATTCTCTCTCTTTTCTTTTTTTCTTTAATATATATTATATCTTCCATCTGACTCTCCCCCCTCTCTCTCATCTCCATGTCTCTATATCCTTACAGTATATATTGATCTTTCTTCTGCACCCCTCCCTCTTTCTATCCCTATCTCTCCCTCTTCTCACACACACACACACCCTATCTCTCCCCCTCAGACACACACACACACATAGATTTGTGGAAAAATATTGAAGGTGAGCTGGTTGAATGAGATTTCTTATATTAGCAAATCCATTTTTACATGTTTCAAAATTGAATGTTTTATGTCAACCTTGTTAACTTGAAAATGAAATTAATT
>MU226145.1:1521820-1581989 GCA_018584345.1 Thuja plicata
TGCCAAGTAATGGAAAAGTAAATGGGGAAGTGATCTGACAAGGTAACATCTGTCAGAGGAATGACAGGTAGGCCTCGATCTTCAGAAAAGGAGAAAAAATATTGAGTCGTTATCATAGCACGATCCAGTCTCTTAAATATGCGGTCAGAGCCAACTCTAAAATTAGACCAAGTATGCCAGACCCCACCCTGTTGGCGGCGGTTAGCATTGGGATCAAAAAGGCCCAATTTATTGCGCATGTGATACCAGGCTTCTCTCTCCCAAGCTGTCCAGCGAAAAGGCAAAATTCCTTCCTTGTCAGAGGCCAACTCAACCATATTAAAGTCCCCACACATAACCCAAGTAGCTGGAGGCAAGTTGTCTGCCAGCCAGTACCATAATTGAGATCTTTCGACAGCATCATTGGGGGCGTAAACATTAATTACACCAAAAGAATGATTATGCAGAGATAGCAAAATCTAGGTTACACATTGCATCGGATCGAATCCATGCGCAATAACACAAGAATGAAGGCGAGGTGACAGAATGGTAATGACACCGCCTTTTCCAGCTTCATGCTGAGAAGAAAAGACAATGTCGTCCGGCCATATGACACGACAGGTAGAGTTAAGCAAAAACCCAGAAATTTTAACTTCTTGTAAACATAGCACGTCCAGATTCTGAAGTCTACGACGAGTATCACGAACATAGTACTTTCTGGAGAGGTCAGTTAGACCTCGCACATTCTAGGACAAAAAAAACCATAAAAACTCTTGCATGGCTTCCTCGTCCCCAAGAGAGGAGAAGCTATTCTGCAAGTAGGCTAGAACAGAACCAAAGCTAGGGAGAAATTCTCCAGACGAGGTGAACCTCCTTTTATCTGGGTCATCCGTGTGTCCATCAGGACTGCGAGACCGACGCACAACCCTAGAAGTAGGCAAAGAAACCACTGGCGGTGCAAGCACCACTTTTGGAGTGGATGGCTTTGCAGCTGAACTCTTCCCCTGTGTAACAGGATTTGAAACAAAGGGCACCACTGGTGGCGCATCAACTGGCGGAGAATGACCAACGGGCGCATCCGGAGACAGCAACACAGCAGCAGAGGCTGGTGTCATCTTAGGGCCTGAGGCATTCCGGCCTTTACGTGAAACTGTAGTCCATTCTTCTTTTTTTCCAGCATCGGTGGCTTTGACCGGCACATCTTTAGGCGCAGGTTTCACCCGAGGGGTAGCCAGCGAGAAATCTTTGATCTTGTGCTCTACCGATTGACACCGATAACAGGTGTTGGGCAGATTCAAATAAAGCACCTTTTGAGAGATGATGAGAGCACCAATCTGAATTTCAACAGTGTCCTTGAGGTCCCTAAAAAGGTCGACCTTAACACAGACCCGCTTCTGGGGACGGGCATTGAAAAATTTGTCATGTTCCATGACAATGACTTTGCCAAGGGTCTTAGCAATAGACTCAATAAATGGCCAGCATGGCAAAGGGAGGCCAGGGAACTCGACCCAAACTGGAACCCTAAGTTTTTTGTCGTCCGAGACAGTAAAATCTTGAGACCATTTCTGAAAGACTAACAGGGAGGACCTAACAGTCCAAGGTCCACGGTTAAAAACCGCTTCCGCCTAAGAAGGGTTATCAAACCGGAAAAGGAAAAAACCTTTGGTAAGGTTTTGCACACCATCAAGACGGACCCCATGAGGGGTCCAGCTCTTGTTGACCCAATATTTAAGAATACTTTCAGGAGGAGTACGACCCACAAAATATCCAATCAACGTATGCTTTTCTAACCATTCACAAGCAGAATCAAATTCCTGTGGATTAAGAACAATATCAGGGTTACCTCGTGAAAGACCTTCGGGATGAACTTGCGGGGACGTTTATTCAGAGGAGGCACCATGGCTATTCGAAGCTTCAACTCGCACACCAGCAACAACTGTTGGGCCGAAGTTGGCCGGAGCCATACTATAAGCTAACCCTAATGCAAAAAAGATCCCGCAGTTAATGCGGTGTGACAGATGGATGGCCCAGAGCGGAAACACAGACAGAACGCCGTACACATGAAACCCTAGCAGAGCTTTTGAGAAACTTAGATTCTGATCATTTCACTTGCATGACTAAGGACTTTTATTTTTGAATGTTCTATAATGTCTGATTTTTATAAATTAAACTCTATTCTTTCATACACATAAATTATCAAAGAAAGTATAAAGAGAATAAAAATAGTTTTTGTGTGTAAATAATGCACATACATTAAATGTTTATCATATTATATTTTATAAGAAAATTAAATAACAAATAATCTATAATTATGTAATTAATATTTTCCTTTAAATCTTAAAATACAGAAATAAAATTAAAAGATTATAATATCTAAACACACTATTATTAATCACAATATAAATTAAAATATATATATTTTTAAAACTTTAAGCTAATTGAAATGATATAAATATTAAAAATAGTATTTATAAATTTAAATAAAATTATAATATTATATTTTACTAATATGAAAAAGAAATCATCCTAAAATAAATTTATAATATTATATTTTACTAATATGAAAAAGAAATCATCCTAAAATATATCATTTATTAAAGGGAAAGAAAGCTTTATAAAATGAAAAATTTAAATAAGGAGAAATAGATTTTTTTTTAAAAGAAACTTATGTACAGTTGGCAATTAAATGCTCAAATGGCCGAGACGTGTTGGGTTTGGAACCTTTTTTATTTTCACCCCTTGCAAGCTTGATTTCATTATTCCTTTTTCTTTTCAAAATTGTGCTCACTTGTGTAAAATCCCTCCTTTTCCTTCTTCTTTCGACTATTCATTCCTTCTACCTTCCACGTTGGCAAAACGTATAACATACACGGTGAATGAGAAAATCTAAGTGGTTGTAAAGACAAATGTAAAAATAAAGCAGCGAGGGAGAAATGAAAAATGCTATCTATTTTGGTTCTTCACGAGAAAGCACCGCAATGAAACTGCCTGCGCCTGAGAGGACGGCAAGAAAACAAAGGGACGAGGATACAACAGTTAATATGATGAAGGAAATTTGACGGTGCAGATTATATACACATGTAAAGTGGCATTAAATCTGATGCATTCCGACAAACGCCCAGAATTGTTTCAATGGCAGTCATTACCATTTCCAGCAGCTGACACCGTTGGATGCACAAAAGAGGCCAGGGCTTTCCAAGATGGAAACACCTACGGCGTAATAACAAGTGCCAACGTACTATTTATCTTAATTGTCTAGTATATTAGTTATGTAATTAATTATAAAATGTACTATTTATCTTAATTATCTAGTATTTTAGTTATTATAATTTTAATTGTATACATAAATCTAATTCTAATTTCAATCAATTTATTTTAAATATTAAATATATTTTATTAATTAGTAATTTTATTAATTATTTTCTTTTTAGTTTTGTAATTAATCATAATTTTAATCTTGAATATAAATCTAAATCTTTTTTTGTTAATTATTATTAAATATATTTTAATTAGTTACATAATTATAATAATTATTTTTTATATACTCTTACTAAAATTATTTCTACATTAAAAAATGGCATCGGGGAGCAATGAGGAGCGCCGAATCGCAAGAGAGGAAATATGCAGGACAAGCGATTTGGAAGCATTTTGAGCATTGGAGTTACAATCCAACCAATAATGGCAATACTCATATTCCTCAATGGATATTTGAAAATGTAAGATGGGTGGACAAATGTCTAAAATCGGGATGACTAACTAAGGAATCAATGGTGTCAAAGCACAGAACGTCAGCACACGATTATCTTGCGAAGACTAGAAATCAATTTGGGCGCTCATATTTTTAATAACAGCATGAGGTATAACTATCCAAGGAGAAATTATAGGGTTCCTCCATGGTCGGCACTGCATCAAAATAATCAGAGCTTTTTTCTCGCAGCGCTGGGAGAACAACCTGAGAATCAACTTCGAAAAAGGCTCCCAAGTCAGTCTGAATTGTTGAGGAAGAATGGTTTCAAAAAAGGTCAAAGTGGGTGGTTCAGGCAAACTGAGATCATGTTAGCTAATAGATTTGTCCTTCGGTAAATCTTTTACAAGAAAACTCTATAACCCTTTTTGAAAGACAAAAGACAACTAACAGTTGGGTAAGTGTTCTTAGCTCACTTCCCTCTGAATTTGATCTTAGGTACAGCTCCCTAGGAATAATTTTCAATATTTAGATAACACCGCTTTTTGTAGTTTTAACTTTTAACCTGAAAGTTTATAAAGGCTACAACGTCAATCTTAGATGAGAAGTATAACAAAATTACCTTAGAAAGGATAACGAATAGAGAGAGAGAGAGAGAGAGAGAGAGAGAGCAGTTTTTCTATCGCCAAGGATCACATGAAATTAAACAATAAATAGCTAAAGGTAACACAATATAGATAAAGTAAAGCTACTATGAATTCACAAACAAATACACCACAGAATAAACAAAATGTCAACACAGAACATTTGTTCATTGATTTCAAATAACACAACTTTGAAAAAAACTTAATTGTAGTGCATTCCAAAATTTGCTACACAGGAAATGATGCAAAGTCTGTTTACTTCAATAGTATTTTCCAATTCATTCAATATATGTCCCCCGGAAAAGACTAAAAACTACCACAACAAAATTAAAATATCTAGCTATGATCAATTTTTCCCCCAACCCTTTCAATGTTTTGAGTACCAGTACTTATAGTTTTTAAAACTCTGAGAGGTCTCCCTGAAAACTCGACCTCTGAGGTATTCAGTTATAAAATGAAACCAAATGAAAAAGGACATATGTCCTTAAGAGTCTTGCATGCTATTCAAAGAGAAACTAATTGTCTAAATCGAGTTCTTTTTCCACGGCGCGATCCTCACTCCTCGCTGGGATTCCATCTTCCTCAGCAACACTCTGGGTGGGCTTCCACTCTTTGTATGCTTGGATCAACTCCTTTGCAACCTGTAGATGTGGGATCTTTGAATTTACAATTCGGTCCATTGAGGCCTCTTTGCTCCACTTCAGCTTCTTTACCTTTTCCACCAGCCCAGGTAGCTGATCCACACACAGGTATAGCATTGACTCGATTCTCGCCATTTGTGTGAGATCTGTGGCCTTAAGATTAACTTTTTCTTTAATTATTTTCATGGCTAAGTCAAAGGCTTTTAGGGATCCTTTTAATTCTTGTTCCCCATAAGTTGTTGAATAGGTGTAAGTGGAGTTGATGACTTTTAATTCATTCAGAGTAGCTTTCTTAATTTGTTTGGCCTCAGCTTCATACTCCTTAGTTTCAGTGATGGTATTTCTAATGGTGGAAATCTGCCAGCTTATGTTCTTTCTGAGAATGAAGAAGATTGATTCTTCAGTGGACTTTAGTGATTTTTCCATGCAAAACTTATTGAAGTCATACATGTCTATCTCCAGGAACCTCCTCATCGCGGAGACCCATTTCTCTTCTTGTCCATCCCAGACTTGTCGCTGACTCTACAATTCCCCCATTATGGCCTTGGTATTATGGAGAACCACATGCAAGTATTTAATATACTGGTGACCGCTATTGACTACCTCAGACATCCATTCGTCTATAGAAGAGACTAAGACTTGGCCTCGCTGAACTTGATTCAGTAGGTTTTTTCTTTCTGCTGAGTTAGGATTAAAGAACTGCGGGGACTGGATCAAAGGTGTGGCATCAAAATTACAGAAGGCATTGATAAATTGGGATAGCGACACTATAGTCTGCTTCATCTCCTTTTTTTCTTTACTATCCTGCCAAGATGTCATCAACATTTGTTGGGTGATTTCTTTAAATAAATGGTTCTTACCTGCCCTGTCCATGGTCCCCAACTCAATCTTGGTTACCTCAAAGTCTTATGTTGCAACCTCCTATTTTTCTTATTTTCAACTATAAGTGGCCACTTCAGTAGTCCATTTACCAGTCTTCATTTCAACAAACATACGAGCGGTGCTCTTAACCTTTTTAGCTTTAGGAGTCTTCTGAGCGTATTTACTCGCAATATCCTGCATCAGGATGGAAATAGGAACTCAACTTCGCTTCTTGTTCACAGAGGTAGTCAACCATTTTGGCATTGTACTTGTTGCAGCCGATTGCTCAGTTACCTTTGTAGGTGTGTCCATCATGTCCAATGTCACGTCATCTAGATCAAAAAGATCTTTTCCTACCTGTTCATCTTCCCCAATCTGGTAACTCATGTCACCAAACTTATCATCATCCAGGTTGATCATCTCTACGTTCTCCTGAGTCATCTTTTCTTTACTTTGACACTGGGTATTTGATCTGGTGATCCGCTGAGGTGAAACTATAGGTGAGGACTCTGCAACAGGCTTCTTCTTGGAACTTCTAATTCATTGCTTCCCTAAGGAACCTGCATTGTCAATCAGTTTATGAGGATTAGAAACAGGGGTAAGGGAAGATAAAGATGAAGTTTTAACTTCAATTGATTTAGGACTAGATTACTTTCTTCTTGTCTACAACCACTTCTCAGTTAACTGAAACACATTCTGTGTCCTCTGTTTAATATCATCTTCTTCATCTACTGTCCAATCAATACCACATTCTTCACTTCCCAATGGTTTTTTGAAATTTGGTTCAATCAAATTTGAATCATCATCAGTTACCCCTTCTACATTGAATTGCAACCTCATAGACAGAATCTGTGATATGCATAGTCTATTGTGTTCTCTTTCTCTGACTTGAGACTCGTCAGAGGAATCCCCCCAAAAATCTTCAAGATGGGGGACAAGAAATATATGAGACCTGAGCCCTAGGCTTCCACTGGCAAAGTTTTTATTGTAAAATCCTTCTCTCTTAGTGTAAAACTTAAAATAAAAATTCCTTAAATCACTCCCTATGCTTATTGCATCTTCTATAGAAGTACATGAAAATTTGCCTAGTTGCATTGGGAACACTTTATCCCATTCTTCTTCAGGAAGAAATCATTTGAGTATAGTAGCAAGTTGTCTACAAACCTCTGCAAGAACAAAATAGTTAAAGGCATACCTAGGCAACCTCATGGGAGGATCTTCAAAACTGCCAACCCTAATATAGGTGAATCTAGAGAACTGGGTGTAAAAACTCCCAAACTTAGTTACAAACCCTGATCTTCTAAGCTCATCCTTCTAGTATAATCTTTAGTCAATCCAAAATAGAGCTTTCCCATAAAGGTGTCATGTACTCTCTTGTAGTCTTGAATTATATTGTTTTTGTAAAGAATAGGGAAATATTTGTAAACACACATACCATTGAACCAAGGATCATGAGGCATCCCGCTTTATTGTCTAATACAGGCTAAACAATACATAAGGTAGGAGGACATGAAGAAACTACTCCCAGTGAGTTTTGAGTTTTTGATTTTCTCCCTCGTAGAACTAGCAATCAATTCAGACCAGTCCAAGATTTGTTTTCCCTCTAAAACAATTTGAATATAACAAAATAGCCAGTTGGAGAAGAAATAAGACTCTGGTGACCCTCTGGCTCTCTATAGCATCACTATAAAATCATTGATATATGGGTGCACATGACTTCTATTAAACTTTTTAGGCAAACGTGAGCCTCCCCTTTGAGGGTTTAATAACTAGTGCTTAGCCATAGAGGTATGATTTGCATCTACATTTACTTTTGATTTTGACAAGGGATTGTGCAAGGGAGAAAGCAGAAAATGTCTGCTCTGGAATCTAAAAATCTAGGGAAACAATTTCCCTACTAACAAACATCAAGACACTACCATCCTTTTTAAGAATTGACTCAGTTCTTTGGTCATAGTTACGAATGCATTCATACACCAGCTCAGGGCAAATTACTCCAGGAGGAAATGTAGCGGAAATGCATAGTCCGCTATGAAGGATTTCCAAAGCTGGGATTTTTTATGCTAGGGAATTGGATAGCCTCTTAGATAACCCTTCTGCATCATACTCTCCAAGGTCAGTGTCTGTCACAATTGGGCCTTCACAAACCAAACTGGAAACACTCCCAAACAAGTGAAAAGCAAACTTCATAACTATAGAAATCTTGTATCTATCACAAAATCTTCTGTATGCTTTTGCAATTTTAAAATGTTTTTTAAAAACACTGTAATGAGGGCAGCCTGACTCACCTTGTTTTATAGAAACCTTTGAATACTGGAGCTCCAAAGTCCTTACCTTTCGTCTGCTCGTTTCATAACAACGATAGTGCTTCAAAAAAATGAACGCAAAGAGGGGCTTAAATAGAGATTGTGAAAGATTTAATCATTAATTACAAATCTTTAAGGCAATAAAGGCTAAAGGCATGATGTGACAGTTTATGCATGCAATTGATTAATGTTACTCGTGCAAACTTTCACGTCATGCAAATTAATTATTTGATTTGACACCTCAGACACATTTAACCGGCATCACCATTTTCCCGTATTAAATGCTCTTATTTCTGTAGGGCCCACTGTTGAGTCATTGAAGGATTCCCCTTTTTCTCCACCATGTCATTTTTGAATATCCTTGAATACTCTTGAACTTGTTTGAACTGAGTTCAAGGTGGTTCGCATGTGTTCAACACTGTTCAAGCTTGTTTCTGCTTAATCATCTACATCAATCCTTAAACCAAAATTTATGCACCAACACCTCTAACTTCCATCTTTGCAAACACGAGATTTATGCGCCCTCCGAACATACGAATATTTCCTGTCGGTTCACACATCTGCCATGCATTTTAGAAATATGAACTATTTCAAACGGTCTCGAGCTAGTTTGAACTATGTTCAAACCTGTTCAAGGGTGTTCAAGGGTGTTGAAACCTGTTCAAGAAAAATGTTAGCGAATAATCTTTCATTTTTTAAAGCACGGTCAGACCACAAGATTAACATTTACGGTGAGTAGTTGGACATGAGGGGCTTAAGAATATTTAAAATATTCAGAAATTACAATGGTGACTCAAGAAATCACATAAAAAGGACAAGTACCAGGCTTGGACTAACATTGGCTCTGATTGGGGACTATCTTTGCCAAAAGGTAGAGAACTCAAAACTTTGGTTTCGCAAATTACTGAAAAAGATTCAGAAAAACTCACAACAACAAAAAGGAAAGACACACAACAAGAAAGAAAACTAAAACTAATATGTACTTCTAGTCACATGAAATCGAACTTAGAGCTTGAATAATTTCAGGTCTTTCCCATTGTAGGAGAATAGTAAGAATGTTCCATCTGGGTAGGCCAGCTTAAAGGCATTGGGTCCTAGTTCTTCGGAAATGATGAAATGCCCCTTCCATAGCGATTCAAACTTGTTGTGGGCTCCTTTCGGCTCCTTCCTCTTATCCCAAAGTAACACTTCATCTCCTTTTATGAACTTTCGGCGCCTGACTCTCCTGTCAAAGATGCTCTTAACTCTAACTTGATGTTCCGTGATTCTGTAAACCAATGCCTCCCTTTCTTCCTCCAATTTATGCAAGTGCATAATCCTTTTCTCCAAAGAATATTTGAATGTTTGATCTTCAATAGCAGTTTGCATCTTTTTTGCTGACAGTTCCAGGGGAATTGATACTTGAGCACCTACTCTGTAGACTAACTCAAAAGGTGCCATGTTGATTGCTCTTTTGGGAGTGATCCTATCAGCCCAAAGAGCTTCATATAGTTTCTTGTGCCAGTTTTTATCACTGTCATCTACTAATTTCTTCATAATTGCAATCATATTTTTATTACTTGACTCCACTTGTCCATTGCTCTGAGGAAAATAATATGACGAATCAACCAATAAAATACTATGATCGTAACAGAAAAGGGTTAGCTCCTGTGATGAGAAATAAGTAGCATTATTAGCTACAATCTTTTGAGGTATTCCAAAGTGCACAAGAATATTGTCTTTCAAGAAATCGCACACCACTTTAGAATTTGCTTTCTTGGTCAGGATGGTCTCAACCCACTTAGTGAAATAGTCGGTTGCTGTTAGAATATAAACATGACCAGCACTTGGCTGAGGATTAACTCGACCAATAAAATTTATTCCCCATTGCTTAAAAGGCTTGCTCACCACAACAGGTCTCAAAGGTAAAGCAGCTAACTAGGGTCTTCCAGAAAACAACTGACATTTTTCACAATTTATGATGAATGCATATGCATCTTTGAACATCCCTGGCCAATAAAAATAGTTTCAAAGAATTTTAAAAGTTGTCACGGTGGAATAAAAATAACCTCTGCAGGCTTCTTCATGAAAAGTTTTTAGCAACTGTAATTGTTGTTCTTTGTCCACACATCTGAGAAAGGTTCCATCTAGTCCTCTCTTATATAAAGTACCCTGCCATATTACATACCTTGCTGCCTGGAGCCTCAAATTGCACCTCTCCTTTGATGCTAATTGTGTGGGACATTCACCATAAGTTAGGAAATACGCTATGTCAAAAAACCAGGAATCAATCAAACTGACCAGTATTGCTTGAGATACCTCGTTCCCTGATTCTTCTGACCATTTTGAATTCTCTGCTATGAACTTTTAAAGACCCCTTCCCCTAACCAGCTTGGTAGGTTTTATTGTCAGATAATATTCTTGTGTCTTTTTTACCCATGTTGCCCTCTTATTCATTTCTATCTCTTGCTATGCGAGCAAACTTTTCATAGCTGAATCAGGTACATATACTATGGAGTGTGAGTGAAGAATATAGAATCTAAATTGCTTAACCGATTATACTATAGTAAAAGCTTTTTTTTTCCATGAAGGAGTACTTAAGTTCATGTTTTTTTAATAGAGTACTCATAAAAGCAATTGGTGTTTCATTCCCAGACACATCTTTCTGAGTTAGGATCCTCGACAAAGTGTGATATAAGAAGCGTAACAATAAATAATGAAATTTTTCTTATAGTCAGGATAAACCAAAGTTGCGGCATCTTCTATAGTATCTTTAATCACATTAAAGGCCTTCTTACCATCTTCTATCCATTTAAAAGGTTGCTTCTCACTCATCATCCCCACGATATGCCTAGTCAACTCAGAGAAATCTAGGACAAAGGCTCTTAAAAAGTTGATTTGGCAAAAAAAATATTTAACCCCTATCCTAGTTGACGGTAGGCTGATCTACTAGATTGCTTTCACTCTTTCAGGGTTGATTCTAATTCCTTCCTTGGAAATAATATGACCTAATAGTTTTCCTTCTGTCACACAGAAGATGGGCTTCTTAGGGTTAAGCGATATACCATGATCTTTACACCTCTGAAGGACTGATTGAAGGTCCCTAAAATGATGCTTTCTTTTCTTAGAGTAAATCGTCAAGTCATCAAGGTAAATCACTATTATCTTATTTCTCATGTCTGCAAAGGAATAATCCATAGCTCTTTGAAAAGTAGTCCCTGCATTGATCAATCTGAAGGGCATTCAGTTGTATGCAAATGTTCTCCATGGTGTAGTAAAGGTGGTTTTGTGCTTGTCTTCCTCTGACACACTCACTTGATTATAACCTGAAAACCCATCGAGAAGGGACATCATTTTAGATCCTGCCACGGTTTGCAAAACATGTTCCATTTTAGGAAAGGCGTAATTATCTTTCAGGTTGGCCTGGTTCAAGTTACGAAACCCAACACAAATTCTTATTTCTCCACTTTTCATTCTCACCGGGATGATATTAGCAATCCACATTGAGTGATGAATGAGGTAAATGATTCTAGCCTTCAACATCTCGTCCACCTCCTTCAAAATAGCTTCTGATACTTTGGGATTATAGCTCATGATCTTTTTCTAAAATGGCTTAGACTCTGGTTTGAGGGGAATATGGTGGCTAAATTTTCCTTTTCAGAAATCCTTTAATTCATCATATTTCCAGGCAAACACATCCATATAGGTGGTCAATAAGACTTATAGGTTTTTCTTTTCTTCGGTAGAGAGTTTTTCCTACAGATATCCACCGGGGTTATGTTGAAGTGCCAATATTTATTTTATCATATTCTTTCAAAACTTTTGAATGCTGACCCTTCTTTGAGATATAACTATCATCCTTCCTAGAAAAGAAACTTTCAAGAGAGACCAATCCTTTAGGAATTTTATTTCTTTTCAACTGAACAACCTCTTCTTCTAGCAAAGACTCGGAACTGGTCTCTTTACATCCTTCATCCACCCTTTTGAAATAAATAGAAGAGAAGGCTTACACATGCCATAAAATCATTTATTCGAGCGTCATCTTCAAAAACTTTTAGATGTTCAATATTATCAAGAATAGTCGGCCTATATATCATCTCAATCCTATATGTATATGTATTGAAATCCTGATGAGGGAGAAATAAGGATGACGACACTGCCAGGGATTCAACCCATGAATTCAAGCTTCTCAAAATTGCCTCTATGGAAAAAGCTTCAAAAGCTTCAATTTCATTCCATACTAGACTCCTATAATGTTTTAGACTCTCTTTTTTAACTGTGAACTGAACTTTTACCTGCTTGACTATCAGCTCTGCATCACCTCTTACTACCAGTATTCTAATCCCATGTGCCTTTGCTTCTTGTAATCCTAATAACAAGGCCTCATACTCAAGAGTGTTATTAGTATTTTTAAAATCCAATCTATAGGAGAAAGGGAGATATTCATTGTCTAGACCCTTTAGTACCACACTAGGCCCAGATCTAGCACTAGCACAACTGCCATCAAATTCCATAAACCAAGTCTATTTTTCTCATCACAGGCTACGCGGGTTGGGGAAACCTCCTGTGAGAAAATCATATAATTACCAAATTCATAATCTTGAAAAAGAATTTGTGCCTTTGGATCATCGAAAGGGAAGACTGTATATTTATTTTTTGGTTCTGGTTCTAGCTTAACTTTCTTCTTCCCTATAGGTTTAACTACTTCCGACCAATCCATCTTAATTTCTCCCCCATATCCCTGCAGAAATTTCTGCTTAAAAGCATCACATAACTTGCGGGTATATCAACAACTAGGATAGTTAACTTTAACCTCTTATTAGGGTAGGCTGCTAAAACAACTTGAGTATCTTTTACTTGACCAATTAAAGGTACCTGATTACTGTCCATGCAATAGCATCTCCCAAAGGTCTTAGTCAGGGTTAAACCTAAGGCTTTGGCTATAGACGATGGCATGGTATTATCAGAGGCACCCAAGTCTATGATATAATTACTTAACTTGAGGCCATTAAGGAGTAGGGAAATATAAAAGGGATCAGGTTTTCACACTTCCTCAACTTCACATTTTGCTTCCAAACCATAAGTAGTGGCTGAGTCATTTTTATTCATAGCGACAAGTGGTGTAACTGTGGGAATTTGAACAGGAATATCAGCTTGGTCTACAACAAACAGATTGGTTTGGGAGAAATGTGAAAGATTGCCTTTTACATATCTAACCAATTTATCAAGTTCCTTGGGTTTCAATCTCAAGTATTCCGTAGGGGAAATTTGTATAGCAGATGACTTGCAGAATTCAACGATATCAAATGAAGATGTGGCAGCATCTTTTTGTACAACTTTAAAATCATGAGCTCTATGACTAGAGGGAAAACAATTACTTACAGGCTCTTTGGTCTTCTAAAAGGTACTTGATGATGTTGGAGTGTAATTAGAGGTATTTTGATTGTGGGTTAGCATAGTACATGATGGATCTTGAAGAGTGACCATAATATCTCCTCTTTTAGAGTCAGATTTGTATTCAAAGTAGTATAAACCAGAGTCACCAGGTCTATCTTTAGCTATCTCCTTTACAGTACATTCCCCTAGTGAATATTTAGTTGCTTCGATTTGAAAATGCCTCAACATATCTGGGCAAGAACTGTCATCATGAACTGTCGTTAGGTGAAAGGAACACATGACCGTTTATTTTGGTGCCACCTCCAAGAATAATCTTGGTTGATTCAAAGGCAACATAGGGGTTTTACCATGCCATTGGCTAGCTTGCTTTCGACTAGTGTCTTCGTACATGGGAGGATAGGAAGATCCTTGTTTGGGTAACTGACTTTTGAAGGTGATCACATCATTCATGAGTCCTTGAACAACTGGGTCTATGGAAGAAGAAGTAGAGGCTTGAGATTGAGGTATTTGTACATCTTTCCTCCACTTTACTGCTGTGATGAGATCATCCTCCAATTCAGTGGCTTGGCTTTGGGAAGTATCTATGTTTACGGGCCTACTTCTTCTTAGGTGAATACCTATGTCTGGGGGCATGGAGTTCACAAAAAAGCATTGTTGGTTCTCTAGAGTCGGTCTTTTGGCAATAGGGATGTTATGAATCACCTTGTTATATCGAGCCACATATTCCCTCATGGGCTCATGAATCTCCTTCTTCATTTGTGTTAGTTGTGCCAACAGAGAATGCTCGTCATCAACACCTTTAAAACTATTTTCAAATGCAATTTTCATGGTTTGCCAATTTGTAATTGACCCAACAGGTAAGTGACCAAACCATTATGCTACTCCCTCTGTTAGTGATTGTGAAAAAATCCTAATGGCTACATCTTCATGTTGTACCACCAATATAGCAGTTGCTACATTGAACACATTGAAAATTTCATCCACTGAGACTTTACCATCTCCAAAAAATTTAGGGAGGACGTCTTAAATACCCTTAGGAAGGGAATGATGAGCACCCAGTGCTAGAGGGCCAACTGTTGCACCCCATGGTTGATCCATGATTGTGACTGGAAAGATTGTTACAAGGGGGGTACTTGGAAGCTAGATAGGGTCAAAGATTTCTAGACACTAGTGGATGGGGATATATTTGTTGGAGCCTTAGGCAGGGAAGGAGGTCTACTCTTAGCTTTTAGCTTTGGGACGTAGGTATTTGGAAACTGAAGGTTTTGTAATCTTTCATAAAATATATCAAAAATGCCCTCCCTCCTTTGGGACCTGATATATGGCCGAGAATCCAATATTATATTTTCTATTGCCTTTGGATAGCTCTGTCAACAATTTGTGCTTCTTGAGCTATCGGGAGACCTCACAGCCAATCTCATATATCTTCTTCTTCTTCCAAAACTAAGAGAACTTGCTGGTATTGATGATAGTTAGTCCTTAAATTCCAAGAAAGGGTATTCAAATTGGCAATGATATCTTCTTGAGTGTCTTGAAAGTTCAGGTCTGGTTGAAGGACATTAGGTAATTCCTCCTGGTTAGGTATTATGACAGTCAGTAGTACCATAATTATTCATCAAAGAAAGCATTTAAAATAGGTCTACACTGTTTAGCGCTCCCCAGTAGAGTCGCCAAAAATCTGTTAGCTAACAGATTTGTCCTTCGGTAAATCTTTTACAAGAAAACTCTATAACCCTTTTTGAAAGACAAAAGACAACTAACAGTTGGGTAAGTGTTATTACCTCACATCCCTCTGAATTTGATCTTAGGTATAGCTCCCTAGGAATAATTTTCAATATTTAGATAACACCAACTTTTATAGTTTTAACTTTTAACCTAAAATTTTTTAAATTCTACTTCGTCATTCTTAGATGAGAAGTATAACATAATTACCTTAGAAAGGATAACGAATACAAAAAGAGAGAAAAAGCATAGTTTTTCTATCAGCAAGGATCACATAGAATTAAATAATAAACAACTAAAGGCAACACAATACGGATAAAGTAAAGCTACTATGAATTCACAAACAAATACACCATAGAATAAACAAAATGTCAACACAGAACATTTTTTCATTGATTTCAAATAACACAAATTTGAAAAAAAACTTAAATGTAGTGCATTCCAAAATTTGCTACACATGCAACGATGCACTGTCTGTTTTCTTCTATAGTATTCCCAATTCATTCAATATCTGTCCCCCAAAAAAGACTAAAAACTACCACAACAAAATTAAAATATCTAGCTATGATCAGTTTTCCCCCCAACCCTTTCAATGTTTTGAGTACCAGTACTTATAGTTTTTAAAATGTCAAGAGGTCTCCTTAAAAACTCAATCTCTCGGGTATTCAGTTATAAAATGAAACCAAATGAAAAAGGACAACTATCCTTAAGAGTCTTGCATGCAATTCAAAGAGAAACTAATTGTCTAAATTAGGTTCTTTTTCCACGTCGTGATCCTCACTCCCCGTTGGGTTTCCATCTTCCTCGACAACAGTCTGGGTGAGCTTCCACTCTTTGTATGCTTGGATTAGCTCCTTTGCAACCTGTAGATGTGGGATCTTTGAATTTAAAATTCAGGCCATTGAGGCCTCTTTGCTCCACTTTAGCTTCTTTACCTTTTCCACCAGCCCAGGTAGCTGATCCACACACATGTATAGCATTCATTTGATTCTTGCCATTTGTGTGAGATCCATAGCTTTAAGATTATCTTTTTCTTTAATTATTTTCATGGTTGAGTCAAAGGCTTCTAGGGTTCCTTTTAATTCTTGTTCTCCATAAGTTGCTAAATAGGTGTAAGTGAAGTTGATGACTTTTAATTCATTCATAGTAGCTTTATGAATTTGTTTGGCCTCAGCTTCATACTCCTTAGTTTCAATGATTATATTTCTAATGGTAGAAATCCACCAGCTTATTTTCTTTCTGGGAATGAAGAAAATTGATTCTTCAGTGGACTTTAGTTATTTTTCCGTGCAAAACGTATTGAATCCATATTTGTCTATCTCCAGGAATTTCCTCGTCACGGAGACCCATTTCTCTTCTTCTCCATCCCAGACTTGTTGTTGAGTCTGAAATTCCCCCATTATAGCCTTGGTATCATGGAGAACCACATGCAAGTCTTTAATATACTGGTGACTGTTATTGACTACCTCAAACATCCATTCGTCCACAGAAGAGACTAAGACTTGGCCTCACTGAACTTGATTCTGTAGGGTTTTTCTTTCTACTGAGTTAGGATTAAAGACCTGCTGGGACTGGATCAAAGGCGTGGCATCAAAATTATAGAAGGCATTGATAAACTAGGATAGCGACACTATAGTCTGCTTCATCTCCTTTTTTTATTTACTATCCTGCCAAGATGTCATCAACATTTGCTGGGCGGTTTCTTCAAATAAATGGTTCTTACCTGCCCTGTCCATGGTCCCCAACTCAATCTTGGTTACCTCAAAATATTTTACTGCAACCTCCTATTTTTCTTCTTTTGGCCTATAATTGGCCACTTCAACAATCTGTTTCCCAGTCTTCGTGTCAGCAAACATATGACCGATGCTCTTAACCTTTTTAGCTTTAGGAGTGTTTTGAGCATATTTACTTACAATATCATGCACCAGAATGGAAACATGAACTAGAATTCACTTCTTGTTCATAGAGGTAGTCAGCCATTTTGCCATTGTACTTTCTATAGTCAGTTGCTTATTTACCTTTGCAGGTGTGTCCCTCATGTCCAATGTCACGTCATCCATATCAAAAAGATCTCTTCCTACCTGTCCATCATCCCCAATCTGATAACTCATATCACCAAACTTATCATCATCCAGGTTGATCGTCTCTACATTCTCCTAAGTCATCTTTTCTTTACTTTGAGACCGGGTCTTTGATCTGGTGATCCACTGAGGTGAAACTACAGGCGAGGACTTTGCAACAGGCTTCTTCTTGGAACTTCTAGTTCATTGTTTCCCCGAGGAACCTACATTGTCAATCAGTTTATGAGGATTAGAAACAGGGGGAAGGGAAGATAAAGATGAAATTTTAACTTCAATTGATTTAGGACTAGATGGATTTCTTCTTGTCTGCAACCACTTCTCAGTTAACTGAAGCACATTCTACGTCCTCTGTTTAATATCATCTTCTTCATCTACTGTCCAATCAATATCACATTCTTCACTTCCCAATGGTTTTTTGAAATTTGGTTCAATCAAATTTGAACCGTCATCAGTTACCCCTTCTACATTGAATTTTAGCCTCATAGACAAAATCTGGGATATGCATAGTCTACTGTGTTCTCTTTCTTTGACTTGAGACTCATCAGAGCAATCCTCCCAAAAATATTCAAGATGGAGGATGGGAAACATATGAGACCTGAGCCCTAGGCTTCCACTGGCAAAGTTTTTATTGCCAAATCCTACTCTCTCAGTGTAAAACTTAAAATCAAAATGCCTTAAATCGCTCCCTATGCTTGTTGCATCTTCTATAGAAGCACATGAAAATTTTCCTAGTTGCATTGGGGACACTTTCTCCCATTCTTCTCCAGGAAGAAATCATTTGAGTATAGTAGCAAGTTGTCTATAGACCTCTACAAGAACAAAATAGTCAAAGACATACCTAGGCAACCTCATGGGAGGATCTTCAAAACTACCAACCCTAATATAGGTGAATCTAGAGAACTGGGTGTAAAAACTCCCAAACTTAGTTACAAACCCTTGAGCTTCTAAGCTCATCCTTCTAGCAGAATATCCAATCAATTCGAAACAGATTTTGCCCATAAAGGTGTCATGTACTCTCTTGTAGTCTTGAATTATATTTTTTTTTGTGAAGAATAGGGAAATATTCGTAAACACACATACCATCATACCAAGGTTCATGAGGCATAATGCTCCATTGTCTAATGCAAGCTAAACAACACATAAGGTAGGAGGACATGAAGAAACTACTCCCAGTGAGTTTTGAGTTATTGATTTGCTCCCTCATAGAACTATCAATCAATTCAACCCAGTCCAAGATTTTTTTCCCTCTAAAACAATTTGAATTTAACAAAACAGCCAGTCGGAGAAGAAATAAGACTTTGGTGACCCTCTGGCTCTCTGCAACATCACTAATATATGGGTGCACATGACTTCTGTTAAAATTTTTAGGTAGATGTGTACCTCCCCTCTGAGGGTTTAATAACCAGTGCTTCGCCATAAAGTTACAATTTGCATCTGCATTTACTTTGAATTTGATCAGGGATTGTGCAGGGGAGAAAGCAGAAAAGGTCTGTTCTGGAATCTGAAAATATAGGGAAACAATTTCCCTACTAACGGACAACAAGACACTACCACCCTTTTTAAGAATTGACTCAGTTCTTTGGTCATAGTTACGAATGCATTCATACACCAGTTGAGGGCAAATTACTGCGAGAGGAAATGTAGCAACAATGCAAAGTCCTCTATGAAGGATTTCCAAAGCTAGGATTTTTTCTGCTATGGAATTGGATAGCCTCTAAGATAAATCTTCTACATCATACCCTCCTAGGTCAGTGTCTGTCACAATTGGGCCTTCACAATCCAAACTGGAAAACTCCCAAATAAGTGAAAAGCAAACTTCATAACTGTAGATATCTTGTATCTATCACATAATCTTTTGTATGCTTTTGCAATTTTAATTTTTTTTAAAAACATTGTAATGAGGGCAGCCTAATGGACCTTGTTCTGTAGAAACCTCTGAATACTGGAGCTCCAAAGTTCCTACCTTCCGTCCACCCATTTCTTAACAGCAACAACATTTCAAAAAAATGAACGCAAAGAAGGGCTTAAATAGAGATTGTGAAAGATTTAATCATTAATTACAAATATTTAAGGCAATAAATGCTAAAGGCATGATGTGACAGTTTATGCATGCAATTGATTAACGCTACTTGCACAAAATTTCATGCTGTATGTATTAATGATTTGATTTGACACCTCAGACACATTTAACCGACGTCACCATTTTCCCACATTAAATGCTCTTATTTTCGTAGGGCCCACCGCTGAGTCACTGAAGGATTCCCCTTTTTCTCCACCGTGTCATTTTTTAATATCCTTGAACACTCTTGAACTTGTTTGAACTGAGTTCAAGGTGGTTCTCATGTATTCAACAATATTCAAGCTTGTTTATGCTTAATCATCTGCATCAATCCTTAAACCAAAATTTATGCACCAAAACCTCTAACATCCATCTTTGCAAACCAGAGATTTCCGCGCCCTCCAAACATAAAAAAATTTCCCTCTGTTTCACACATCTGCCATGCATTTTAGAAATATAAACTACTTCAAACGGTCTTGAACTAGTTTGAACTATGTTCAAACCTATTTAAGGGTGTTCGAGGGTCTTCAAACCTGTTCAAGAAAAATGTTAGCAAATAATCTTTTATTTTTTAAAGCATGGCCGAACTACAATATTGACATTTTTAGTGGGTAGCTGGACATGAGGGGCTTAAGAAGCTTTAAGATATTCAGAAATTACAATGGCGACTCAAGAAATCACATAAAAAGGACAAGTACTAGACTTGGACTAACATTGGCTTTGATTAGGGACTGTCTTTGCCAAAAGGTAGAGAACTCAAAAATCTGGTTTCGCAAATTACTGAAAAGGATTCAGAAAAAATCGCAACAACAAAAAGGAAAGACACACAAGAGGAAATAAAACTAAAACTAATATGTACTTCTAGTCACATGAAACCAAAATTAGAGTTTGAATAGTTTCAGATCTTGCCCATTTGAGGAGAATTGTAAGATTATTCCATTTGGGTAGGCCAGCTTAAAGGCATTGGGTCCTAGTTCTTCGGCAATGATGAAAGGCCCCTTCCATAGTGATTTGAACTTGTTGTGGTCTCCTTTCGGATCCTTCCTCTTGTCCCAAAGTAACACTTCATCTCCTTTTATGAAATTTTGGGGCCTAGCTCTCTTGTCAAAGATGCTCTTAACTCTGACTCGATATTCAATGATTTTGTCAACCAACGCCTCCCTTTATTCCTCCAATTTGTGCAAGTGCATAATCCTTTTCTCCAAAAAATCTTTGAATGTTTGATCTTCAATAGCAGTTTGCATCTTTGCTGCTGATAGTTCCAGGGGAATTTATACTTGAGTGCCTACTCCCTAGACTAACTCGAAAGGTGCCATATTGATTGCTCTTTTGGGAGTGATCCTATCAGCTCAAAGAGCTTCATATAGTTTCTAGTGCCAGTTTTTACCACTGTCATCTACAAATTTCTTCATAATTGCAATTATATTTTTATTACTTGACTCTGCTTGTTTGTTTCCCTGAAGAAAATAATCTAATGAATGAGCCAATGAAATACAATGATCGTAACAAAAAAGGGTTAGCTCTTGTGATGAGAAATAAGTAGCATTATCAGCTATAATCTTTTGAGGTATTCCAAAGCACACAAGAATATTGTCTTTCAAGAAATTGCACACCACTTAAGAATTTTCTTTCTTGGTCGGGATGGCCTCAACTCACTTAGTGAAATAGTCGGTTGATGTTAGAATATAAAAATGACCAACGCTTGACTGGGGATTAACTTGACCAATAAAATCTATTCCCCATTTATTAAAAGGCTCACTCACCACAACAAGTCTCAAAGGTAAAGAAACTAACTGGGGACTTCCAGAAAATAACTGACATTTTTCATATTTTCTGACAAACACATATGCGTCTTTGAACATCCCTAGCCAATAAAAATAGTTTTGAAGAATTTTAAAAGTTGTCACGGTGGAAGAAAAATGACCTCCGCAGGCTTCTTCATGAAAATTTCAATAGCAACTCTAACTTTTGTTCTTTGTCCACGCATCTGAGAAAGGTTCCATCTAGCCCTCTCTTATATAAAGTACCCTACCATATTACATACCTTACTTCCTGGAGCCTCAAATTGTGCCTCTTCTTCGGTGTTAACTATGCAGGACATTCACCATAAGTTAGGAAATACGCTATGTTAGAAAACCAAGAATCAGTCAAACTGACCAGTAGTGCTTGAGACACCTTGTTCCCTAATTCTTTTGACCATTTTGAATTCTCTGCTATGAACTTATAAAGACCCCTTCCCCTGACCAGCTTGGTAGGTTTTAATGTCAGATCATATTTTTGTATCTTTGTTACCCACGTTGCCCTCTTGTTCATTATTATCTCTTGCTGTGTGAGCAAACTTTTCACAGCTGAGTCAGGTACATATACTATGGAGTGTGAGTGAAGAATATAGAATCTGAATTGCTTAACCGATTTTACTATAGAAAAAGCTTGTTTTTCCATGAAGGAGTATTTAAGTTCATGCTTTTCTAACAAAGTACTCATAAGAGCAGTTGGTGTTTCATTCCCAGCCACATCTTTCTGAGTTAGGATCCCCAACAAAGTGTGATCAGAAGCGTAACAATAAATAATGAAATCTTTCTTATAGTTAGGATAAACCAAAGCCAGGGCATCCGCTACAGCAAATTTAATCACATTAAAGGTCTTCTTACCATATTCTATCCATTTAAAAGGTTGCTTCTCAATCATCATCCCCACGATATGCCTAGTCAACTCAGAGAAACCTGGGAAGAAGGATCTTAAAAATTTAATCTGTCCAAAAAAATATTTAACCCCTATCTTAGTTGATGGTAGGATAATCTACTAGATTGATTTCACTCTTATAGGGTCAATTTTGATTCCTTCCTTGGAAACGATATGACCTAATAGTTTTCCTTCTGTCACACAGAAGATGGGCTTCTTAGGGTTAAGCGATATACCATGATCTTTACACCTCTGAAGGACTGATTGAAGGTCTCTGAAATGATGATTTCTTTTCTTAGAGTAAATCATCAATTCATCAAGGTAAATCACTATTATCCTATTTCTCATGTCTGCAAAGGAAGAATCCATAGCTCTCTGAAAAGTAGCCCCTGCATTGATATATCTGAAGGGCATTCAGTTGTATGCAAATGTTTCCCACGGTGTAGTAAAGGTGGTTTTGTGCTTGTCTTCCTCTGACACACTCACTTGATTATAACCCGAAAACCCATTGAGAAGGGACATCATTTTAGATTCTTCCACGGTTTGCAAAACATGTTCGATTTTAGGCAAGGTGTAATTATCTTTCAGGTTGGCCTGGTTCAAGTTACAAAAATCAATACAAATTCTTATTTCTCCATTTTTCTTTCTCACCGGGATGATATTTGATATCACGTTGAGTGATGAATGAGGTAAATGATTCTAGCCTTCAACATGTTGTCCACCTTCTTCAAAATAGCTTCTGATACTTTGGGATTATAGCTCCTGAGCTTTTGCCGGAATGGCTTAGACTCTGGTTTGAGGGCAATATGGTAGCTAAATTTTCCTTTCTAGAAATCCTTTAAATTGTCATAGTTCCAGGCAAACACATCCATATAGGCAGTCAACAAGACTTGCAGTTTTTTCTTTTCTTTGGCAGAGAGAGTTTTTCCTACAGATATCCATTGGGGTTCTTGCTGAAGTGTCGATATTTATTTTATCATATTCTTTCAAAACTTCTGAATGCGGACCCTTCTTTGAGATATAACTCTCATCCTTCCTGGAAAAAATACTTTCAAGAGAGACCAATCCTTTAGGAATTTAATTGCTTTTCAACTGAACAACCTCTTCTTCTAGCAAAGACTCAGAATTGGTATCTTTACATCCTTCATCCACCCCTTCAAAATAAATAGAAGAGAAGGCTTCTACACATGCCATAAAATCATTTATTCAAGCGTCATCTTCAAAAACTTGCAGATGTTCAATGTTATCAAAAATAGCCGGCCTATATATCATCTTAATCCGATATGTATCTCTCTTGAAATCTGAATGAGGGAGCAATAAGGATGCCGATACTACCAGGGAATTAGCCCGTGAATTCAAGCTTCTCAAAATTGCCTCTATGGAAAAAACTTCAAAAGCTTCAATTTCATTCCAGATGAGACTCCTATAATGTTTCAAACATTCTTTTTTAATTGTGAACTGGCCTTTACCTGCTTGACTATCAGCTTTGCATCACCTCTTACTACCAGTATTTTAATCCCATGCACCTTTCCTTCTTGTAATCCTAATAACAGGGCCTCGTACTCAGCAGTTTTATTAGTATATTTAAAACCCAATTTATAGGAGATAGGGAGATATTCACCGTCCAGACCCTTTAGTACCACACCAGCCCTAGATCTAGCACTAGCACAATTGCCATCAAATTTTATAAACCAAGTTTGTTTGTTCTCATCACAGGCTATGGGGGTTGGGGAAACCTCCTGTGAGAAAATCATATAATTACCAAATTCATAATCTTGAAAAAGAATTTGTGCCTTTGGATCATCAGAAGGGAAGACTGTATATTTATTTTTTTCTTCTGCTTTTAGCTTAACTTTCTTCTTCCCTATAGGAATAACTGCTTCCGACCAATCCATTTTAATCTCTCCCCCCATATCCCTGCAGAAAGTTCTGCTTAAAAGCATCCCATAACTTGCATGTATATCTGAAACTAGGATAGTTAACTTTAACCTCTTATCAGGGTAGGCTGCTAAAACAACTTGAGTATCTTTTACTTGACTAATTAAAGGTACCTGCTTACCGTCCATGGAATAAAATCTCCCAAAGGTCTTAGTCAGGGTTAAACCTAGGGTTTTGGATACAAACGATGCCATGATATTATCAGAGGCATCTGAGTCTATGATACAATTACTTAACTTGAGGCCATTAAGGAGTAGGTAAATATAAAAAGGATCAGGTTCTCTTACTTCATCAACTTCACATTTTGCTTCCAAAGCGAAAGTAGTGGCTGATTCATTTTTAATCATAACGAAAAGTGGTGTAACTATGGGAATTTGAACAAGATTATCAGCTTGGTCTACGAAACATTGATTGGTTTGGGAGGAATGTGAAAGATAACCTTTGACATATCTAACCATTTTATCAAGTTCCTTGGGTTTCAATCTCAAGTATTTTGCAGGGGAAATTTGTATAGCATATGACTTGCATAATTCAACGATATCAAATGAAGAAATGACATCATCTTTTGTACAACTTTAAAATCATGAGCTCTAGGACTAGAGGGAAAAGAATTAATTACAGGCTCTTTGGTCTTCTAAAAGGTACTTGATGATGCTTAAGTGTACTTAGAGGTCTTTTGATTGCAGGTCAGCATAGTACATGTTGGATCTTGAAGAGTGACCAAAATATCTCCTCTTTCAGAGTTAGATTCGTATTCAAAGTAGTATAACATAGAGTCGCCAGGTCTCTCTTTAGTGCTTGAGTGTACTTAGAGATCTTTTGATTGTGGGTCAGCATAGTATAGGTTGGATCTTGAAGAGTGACCAAAATATCTCCTCTTTCAGAGTTAGATTTGTATTCAAAGTAGTATAACCCAGAGTCGCCAGGTCTCTCTGTAGCTATCTCCTCTATAGTACATTCCCCTAGTGATTCTTTAGTTGCTTCCATTTGAACATGCCTCAAAATATGTGGGCAAGAACTGCCATCATGATCCATCATCAAGTGAAAGGAACAGATGATCGTTTCTTTTGGTGCCACCTCCAGGGATAATCTTGGCTGATTCAAAGGCAACATAGGGGTTTTACCATGCCATTGGCTAGGTTGCTTTCGACTAGTGGCTTCGTACATGGGAGGATAGGAAGATCCTTGTTTGGGTAACTGGCTTTTGAAGGTGATCACATCATTCATGAGTCCTTAAACAACCGAGTCTATCAAATAAAAAGTATAGGCTTGAGACTGAGGTATTTGTACATCTTTCCTCTATTTTCCTATTGTGATGGGATCATCCTCCAATTCAGTGGCTTGGCTTTGGGCAGTATCTAATTCTATGATCCTACTTCTTCTCATGTGAAAACCTATGTCTGGGGGCATGGAGTTCACAAAAAAGCATTGTTGGTTCTCTATAGTCGGTCTTTTGGCAGTACGAATTTTATGAGTCACCTTGTTATACTGAGCCACATATTCCCTCATCTGCTCATGAATCTCCTTTTTCATTTGTGTTAGTTGTGCCAAGTGAGAATGCTCATCATCAACACCTTTAAAATGATTTTCAAATGCAGTTTTCATGGTTTTCCAATTTGTAATTGACCCAGCAGGTAAGTGACCAAACTATTATGTTGGTCCCTCTATTAGAGATTGTGCAAAATACTAACGACTACATCTTCATGTTGTATCGCCAATATAGTGGTTTCTCTATTGAACACATTTAAATTTTCATCCGTTGACACTTTACCATCTCTAGAAAATTTAGGGAGGCCATCTTTAATACCCTTAGGAAGGGCATGATGAGCACCCAGTGCTAGAGGGCCAACTGATGCACCCCATGGTTGAGCCATGATTGTGACTAGAAATATTATTACAAGGGGGGCTGCTTGGATGCTAGATAGGGTCAAATATTGCCAGACACTAGTGGATGGGGATGTATTTGATGGAGCCTTAGGCGGGGAAGGAGGCCTACTCTTAGCTTTCGGCTTTGTGATATAGGTAGTTGGAAACTGGAGGTTTTGTAATCTTTCATAAAATGTATCAAAAATGCCATCCCTCCTTTGGGACCTGGTATACGGCCGAGAATCTAGTATTATATTTTCTATTGCCTTTGGATAGCTCTGTCAATAATTTGTTCTTCTTGAGCTATTGGGAAACCTCGCAACGACTCTCCTATATCTTCTTCTTCTTTCAAAACTAAGAGAACTTGCTGGTATTGATGATAGCTAATCCTTAATTTTCAAACAAGGGTATTCAAATTGGCAATATATCTTCTTGAGTGTCTTGAAAGTTCAGGTCTGGTTGAAGGACAAGAGATAATTCCTCCTGGTTAGGTATTACGACAGCTGGTAGTACCATAATTATTCATCAAAGAAAGCATTTAAAATAGGTCTACATTGTTTAGCACTCCCCAGTAGAGTCGCCAAAAATATGTTAGCTAACAGATTTGTCCTTTTGTAATTCTTTTACAAGAAAAATCTATAACCCTTTTTGAAAGAGAAAAGACAACTAACAGTTGGGTAAGTGTTCTTAGCTCACTTCCCTCTGAATTTGATCTTAGGTACAGCTCCCAAGGAGTAATTTTCAATATTTAGATAACACCACTTTTTATAGTTTTAACTTTTAACCTAAAATTTTATAAAGGCTACTTCGTCTTTCTTAGATGAGAAGTATAACAAAATTACCTTAGAAAGGATAACGAATACAGAAAGAGAGAAAAAGCACTGTTTTTCTATCAGCAAGGATCACATGGAATTAAATAATAAATAACTAAAGGCAACAAAATATGGATAAAGTAAAGCTACTATGAATTCACAAAAAAATACACCATAGAATAAACAAAATGTCAACACAGAACATTTTTTCGTTGATTTCAAATAACACAGATTTGAAAAAAAACTTAAATGTAGTGCATTCCAAAATTTGCTTTTCCTACCTGCTCATCTTCTCAAATCTGGTAACTCGTCACCAAACTTATCATCATCCAGTTTGATCATCTCTACATTCTCCTGAGTCATATTTTCTTTACTTTGAGACCACGTCTTTGATCTGTTGATCCAATGAGGTGAAACTATAGGAAAAGACTCTGCAACAGGCTTCTTATTAGAACTTCGACTTTTTTGCTTCCCCGAGGAACCTGCATTGTCAATCAATTTATGAGGATTAGAAACAGGGGGAAGGGAAGATAAAGATGAAGTTTTAACTTCAATTGATTTAGGACTAGATTTCTTTCTTCTTGTCTGCATCCACTTCTCAGTTAACTGAAGCACATTCTGCATCCTCTGTTTAATATCATCTTCTTCATCTACTGTCCAATCAATATCACATTCTTCACTTCCCAATGGTTTTTTGAAATTTGGTTCAATCAAATTTGAACCATCATCAGTTACCCCTTCTACATTGAATTGCAGCCTCATAGACAAAATCTGGGATATGCATAGTCTACTGTGTTCTCTTTCTTTGACTTGAGACTCATCATAGCAATCCTCCCAAAAATATTCGAGATAGAGGATGGGAAACATATGAGACCTGATCCGTAGGCTTCCACTGGAAAATTTTTTATTGTCAAATCTTGCTCTCTCAGTGTAAAACTTAAAATCAAAATGCCTTAAATCGCTCCCTATGCTTATTGCATCTTCTATAGAAGCACATGAAAATTTGCCTAGTTGTATTGGGAACACTTTCTCCCATTCTTCTTCAGGAAGAAATCATTTGAGTATAGTAGCAAGTTGTCTACAGACCTCTACAAGAACAAAATAGTCAAAGGCATACCTAGGCAACCTCATGGGAGGATCTTCAAAACCGCCAACCCTAATATAGGTGAATCTAGAGAACTGGGTGTAAAAACTCCCAAACTTAGTTACAAACCCCTGATCTTCTAAGCTCATCCTTCTAGAAAAATATCTTGTCAATTCAAAACAGAGTTTGCCCATAAAGGTGTCATGTACTCTCACTTAGTCTTGAATTATATTGTTTTTTGTGAAGAATAGGGAAATATTCAGAAACACACATACCGTCAAACCAAGGTTCATGAAGCATCCCACTCCATTGTCTACTATAGGCTAAACAATACATAAGGTAGGAAGACATGAATAAACTACTCCCAATGAGTTTCGAGTTATTGAGTTGCTCCCTCATAGAACTAGCAATCAATTCAACCCAGTCTAAGATTTGTTTTCCCTCTAAAACAATTTGAATATAAAAAATAGCCAGTCAGAGAAGAAATAAGAATCCGGTGACCCTCTGGCTCTCTGCAGCATCTCTATAACATCACTAATATATGGGTGCGCATGACTTATGTTAAACTTTTGAGGCATATGTGAACCTCCCCTCTGAGGTTTTAATAACCAATGCTTAGCCATAAAGGTACAATTTGCATCTGCATTTACTTTGAATTTGACAAGGGATTGTGCAGGGGAGAAAGTAGAAAAGGTCTGCTCCTGAATCTGAAAATCTAGTGAAACAATTTCCCTACTAATGGACAATAAGACACTACCATCCTTTTTAAGAATTGACTCAGTTATTTGGTCAAAGTTATGAATGCATTCATACACTAGCTCAGGGCAAATTACTACGGGAGGAAATGTAGCGACAATGCAGAGTCAGCTATGAAGTATTTCCAAAGCTGGGATTTTTTCTGCTAGGGAATTGGACAACCTCTAAGATAACCCTTCTACATCATACCCTCCTAGGTCAGTGTCTGTCAAAATTGGGCCTTCACAAACCAAACTAGAAACACTCCCAAACAAGTGAAAAACAAACTTCATAACTGTAGAAATCTTGTATCTATCACAGAATCTTTTGTATGCTTTTGCAATTTTAATTTTTTTTTAAATACTGTAATGAGGGCAGCCTGACTCACCTTGTTTTGTAGAAACCTCTAAATACTGGAGCTCAAAAGTCCTTACCTTCCATCCACCTGTTTCTTAACAACAACAACATTTCAAAAAAATGAATGCAAAGAAGGGCTTAAAGAGACATTGCAAAAGATTTAATCATTAATTACAAATCTTTAAGGCAATAAATGCTACAGGCATGATGTGATAGTTTATGCATGCAATTGATTAATGTTACTCATTCAAACTTTCACGCTGTATTAATTAATGATTTGATTTGACACCTCAGACACATTTAACTGGCGTCACCATTTTCCTACATTAAATGCTCTTATTTCTGTAGAGCCCATCACTGAGTCATTGAAGGCTTCCCCTTTTTCTCCCCCGTGTCATTTTTGAATATCCTTGAACACTCTTGAACTTGTTTGAACTGAGTTCAAGGTGGTTCACATGTGTTCAACACTATTCAATCTTGTTTCTACTTAATCATCTGCATCAATCCTTAAACCAAAATTTCTGCATCGACACCTCTAACTTCCATCTTTGCAAACCCAAGATTTTCTTGCCCTGAGAACATAAGAATTTTTCCTACCGATTCACACATCTACCATGCATTTTAGAAATATGAACTACTTTGAACGGTCTTGAACTGGTTTGAACTATGTTCAAACCTGTTCAAGGGTGTTCAAACGTGTTCAGGAAATATGTTAGCAAATAATCTTTTATTTTTTAAAGCACGCCCAGACCACAAGATTGACATTTTTGTTGAGTAGCTGGACATGAGGGGCTTAAGAAAATTTAAAATATTCAAAAATTACAATGGTGACTCAAGAAATCACATAAAAAGGACAAGTACAAGACTTGGACTAACATTGGCTCTGATTGGGGACTGTCTTTGCCAAAAGGTAGAGAACTCAAAACTCTGGTTTCACAAATTACTGAAAAGGATTCATAAAAACTCGCATCAACAAAAAAAAAAGACACACAACAAGAAAGAAAACTAAAACTAATCTGTACTTCTAGTCACATGAAACTGAACTTAGAGCTTGAATAGTTTCAGGTCTTTCCCACTATAGGAGAATGGTAAGAATGTTCCATATGGGTAGGCCGAATTAAAGGAATTGGGTCCTAGTTCTTCAGAAATGATGAAATGCCCCTTCCATAGTGATTCAAACTTGTTGTGGGCTCCTTTTGGCTCCTTCCTCTTGTCCTAGAGTAACACTTCATCTCCTTTTATGAACGTTCAGGACCTGGCTCTCCTATCAAAGATTATCTTAACTCTTACTTGATGTTCAATGATTCTGTAAACCAATGCCTCACTTTCTTCCTCCAATTTGTGCAAGTGCATAATCCTTTTCTCCAAAAAATCTTTGAATGTTTGATCTTCAATAGAAGTTTGTAGCTTTGATGCTGAAAGTTCTAGGGGAATTGATACTTGAGTGCCTACTCCGTAGACTAACTCGAAAGGTGCCATGCCAATTTCTCTTTTGGTAGTGATTCTATCAGCCCAAATAGATTCATATAGTTTCTTGTGCTAGTTTTTATCATTGTCATCTACTAATTTCTTTATAATTGCAATAAAAATTTTATTACTTGACTCTACTTGTTCGTTGCCTAGAGGAAAATAATCTGACGAATGAGCCAATGAAATACTATGATCGTAACAAAAAAGAGTTAGCTTCTGTGATGAGAAATAAGTAGCATTATTAGATACAATCTTTTGAGGTATTCCAAAGCACACAAGAATATTTTCATTCAAGAAATCGCACACCACTTGAGAATTTTCTTTCTTGGTCAGGATGGCCTCAACCCACTTAGTGAAATTAGAATATAAACATGATCACTACTTGAATGAGGATTAACTGGACCAATAAAATTTATTCCCCATTGCTTAAAAGGATCGCTCACCATAATAGGTCTCAAAGGTAAAGCAACCAACTGGGGTCTTCCAAAAAACAACTAACATTTTTCACAATTTCTGACAAATGCATATGCATCTTTTAACATACCTGGACAATAAAAATAGTTTCGAAGAATTTTAAAAGTTGTCACAGTGGAAGAAAAATGACCTCTGTAGGATTCTTCATGAAATTTTTTTAGCAACTATAACTGTTGTTCTTTGTCCACACATCTGAGGAAGGTTCCATCTAGCCCTCTCTTATATAAAGTACCCTGCCATATTACATACCTTGCTGCCTAGAACCTCAAATTGTGCCTCTCCTTCAATGTTAACTATGCAGGACATTCACCATAAGTTAGGAAATAGGCTATGTCAGAAAACTAGGAATCAGTCAAACTGACCAGTAGTGCTTGAGACACCCCGTTCCCTGATTCTTTTGACCATTTTGAACTCTCTGCTATGAACTTATAGACACCCCTTCCCCTAACTAGCTTGGTAGGTTTATTTTCATATCATATTCTTGTATCTTTGTTACGTATGTTTCCCTATTGTTCATTTCTATCTCTTGCTATGTGAGAAAACTTTTCACAGCTGAGACAGGTATATATACTATGGAGTGTGAGTGAAGAATATAGAATCTGAATTCCTTAACCGATTTTACTACATCAAAAGCTTGTTTTTCCATGAAGGAGTATTTAATTTCATACTTTTTTAATGGAGTACTCATAAAATAAATTGGTGTTTCATTCCCAGACACATCTTTCTGAGTTAGGATCCCCAACAAAGTGTGATCAGAAGTGTAACAATAAATAATGAAATCTTTCTTATAGTCAGGATAATCCAAAGCCGGGGCATCCGCTACAGCAGCTTTAATCACATTAAAGGCCTTCTTACCATCTTTTGTCCATTTAAAAGGTTGCTTCTCACTCATCATCCCCACGATATGCCTAGTCAACTCAGAGAAATCTAGGACAAAGGCTCTTAAAAAGTTTCTCTGGACACAAAATTATTTAACCCCTGTCCTAGTTGATGGTAGGCTGATCTGCTGGATTGCTTTCACTCTTTCAGGGTTGATTCTGATTCCTTCCTTGGAAATTATATGACCTAATAGTTTTCCTTCAGTCACATATAAGATGGACTTCTTAGGGTTAAGTGATATACCATGCTCTCTACACCTCTAAAGGACTGATTGAAGGTCTCTGAAATGATGCTTTATTTTCTTAGAGTAAACCATCAAGTCATCATGGTAAATCACTATTATCCTATTTCTCATGTCTGCAAAGGAAGAATCCATAGCTCTCTAAAAATTATCCCCTGCATTGATGAATCTGAAGGGCATTCAGTTGTATGCAAATGTTTCCCACGGTGTAGTAAAGGCGGTTTTGTGCTTGTCTTCCTCTAACACACTCACTTGATTATAACCTGAAAACCCATTGAGAAGGGACATCATTTCAGATCCTGCCATGGTTTGCAAAACACGTTCCATTTTAGGCAAGGCAGAATTATATTTTAGGCTGGCCTGGTTCAAGTTACGAAAATAAACACATATTCTTATTTCTCCATTTTTCTTTCTCACCGGGATGATATTTGCAATCCACGTTGAGTGATGAATGGGGTAAATGATTTTAGCCTTCACATCTTGTCCACCTCCTTCAGAATAGCTTCTGATACTTTGGGATTATAGCTCCCGACCTTTTGCCAAAATGGCTTAGACTCTGGTTAGAGGGGAATATGGTGGCTAAATTTTCCTTTCCGAAAATCCTTTAAATCATCATAGTTCTAGGCAAACACATCCATATAGGCAGTCAAAAAGACTTGCATGTTTTTCTTTTCTTTGACAAAGAGAGTTTTTCCTACAGATATCCATTGGGGTTCTTGCTGAAGTGCCGATATTTATTTTATCATATTCTTTCAAAACTTCTGAATGCAGACCCTTCTTTGAGATATAACTATCATCCTTCTTGGAAAACAAACTTTCAAGAGAGACCAATCCTTTAGGAAGTTTATTTCTTTTCAACTAAACAACCTCTTCTTCTAGAAAAGACTCAGAATTGGTCTCTTTACATCCTTCATCCACCCCTTTGAAATAAATAAAAGAGAAGGCTTCTACACATGCCATAAAATCATTTATTCGAGCATCATCTTTAAAAACTTGCAGATGTTCAATGTTATCTAGAATAGTCGGCCTATATATAATCTCAATCCTATATGTATCTATCTTGAAATCCAGATGAGGGAGCAATAAGGATGCCGATACTGGCAAGGAATCGGCCAATGAATTCAAGCTTCTCAGAATTGCCTCTATGGAAAAAGCTTCAAAAGCTTCAATTTCATTCCAGACTAGACTCCTATAATATTTTAGACGTTCATTTTTAACCGTGAACTAGTATTTTACCTGCTTGACTATCAACTCTACATCACCTCTTACTACCAGTATTTTAATCCCATGCGCCTTTGCTTCTTGTAATCCTAATAACAAGGCCTCATACTCAACAGTTTTATTAGTATATTTAAAATCTAATTTATAGGAGAAAGGGAGATATTCACCATCCGGACCCTTTAGTACCACACCAACCCCAGATCCAACACTAGCACAATTGCCATAAAATTCCATAAACCAAGTCTGTTTGTTCTCATCACAGGCTATGGGGGTTAGGGAAACCTCCTGTGAGAAAATCATATAATTACCAAATTCACAATCTTGAAAAAGAATTTGTACCTTTGGATCATCGGAAGGGAAGACTGTATATTTATTTTTTGTATATGGTTTTAGCTTAACTTTCTTCTTCCCTATAGGAATAACTGCTTCCGACCAATCCATCTTAATCTCTCCCCCCATATCCCTGCAGAAAGTTCTGCTTCAAATAATCATGTAACTTGTGGGTATATCAACAACTAGGATAGTTAACTTTAACCTCTTATCAGGGTAGGCTGCTAAAACATCTTGATTATCTTTTACCTGACTAATTAAAGGTAATTACTTACCGTCCATGGAATAGCATCTCCCAAAGGTCTTAGTCAGGGTTAAACCTAGGGCTTTGGCTACAGACAATGGCATGATATTATCGAAGGCACCTGAGTTTATGATATAATTAGTTAACTTGAGGTTAATAAGTAGGGAAATATAAAAAGGATTGGGTTTTCTCACTTCATCAACTTCAAATTTTGCTTCCAAAGCGGAAGTAGTGGCTGAGTCATTTTGATTCATAATGACAGGTGGTGTAACTGTGAGAATTTGAATAGGAATATCAGCTTGGTCTATGACACATTGATTGGTTTGGGAGGAATGTGAAAGATCTCCTTTGACATATCTAACCAGTTTATCAAGTTCCTTGGGTTTGAATCTCAAGTATTTCATAGGGGAAATTTTTATAGTAGATGACTTGTAGAATTCAATGATATCAAATGAAGACGTGGCAACATCTTTTTGTACAACTTTAAAATCATGAGCTCTAGGACTAGAGGGAAAATAATTACTTATAGGCTCTTTGGTCTTCTAAAAGGTACTTGATGATGTTGGAGTGTACTTAGAGGTATTTTGATTGCGGGTCAGCATAGTACATGTTGGATCTTGAAGAGTGACCAAAAAATCTCCTCTTTCAGAGTCAAATTCATATTCAAAGTAGTATAAGCCAGAGTTGCCAGGTCTCTCTTGAGCTATCTCCTCTATAGTACATTCCCGTAGTGAATCTTTAGTTTCTTCCATTTGAACATGCCTCAACATATCTGGGCAAGAACTACCATCATGATCCGACGTCAGGTGAAAGAAACACACGACCGTTTCTTTTGGTGCCGCCTCCAGAGATAATATTGGCTGATTCAAAGGCAACATAGGGGTTTTACCATGCCATTAGCTAGGTTTTCTCTGACTAGTGTCTTAGTACATGGGAGAATAGGAAGATCCTTGTTTGGGTAACTGCCTTTTAAAGGCAATCACATCATTCATGAGTCTTTGAACAACCGGGTCTGTGGAAGATGAAGTAGAGGCTTGAGATTGAGGTATTTGTACATCCTTCCTCCATTTTCCTACTGCGATGAGATCATCCTCCAGTTCAATGGATTGGCTTTGGGCAGTATCTAAGTCTGCGGGCCTACTTCTTCTCAGGTGAAAACCCATGTCTGGGGGCATGGAATTCACAAACAAGCATTTTTGGTTCTCTGGAGTTGGTCTTTTGGCAGTAGGGATTTTATGAATCACCTTGTTATAACGAACCACATAATTCCTCATGGGCTCATGAATCTCCTTCTTCATTTGTTTTAGTTGTGCCAATAGAGAATTCTCATCATCAAAACTGTTAAAATTATTTTCAAACGTAGTTTTCATGGTTTGCCAATTTGTAATTGACCCAGTAGGTAAGTGACCAAACCATTATGTTGCTCCCTCTATTAGGGATTGTGCAAAAATCCTAACGGCTACATCTTCATGTTGTACCGCCAATATAGTGGTTGCTACATTGAATGCATTGAAATGTTCATCCACTGAGACTTTAACATCTCTAGAAAATTTAGGGAGGATGTCTTTAATACCCTTAGGAAGGGCATCATGAGCACCTAGTGCTAGAGGGCCAACTGCTGCACCCCATGGTTGAGCCATGATTGTGACTTGAAAGATTGTTACAAGGGGGGGTGCTTAGATGCCAGATAGGGTCAAATATTGCTAGAATCTAGTGGACGGGGATGTATTTGATGGAGCCTGAGGTAGGGAAGGAGGTCTACTCTTAGCTTTCAGCTTTGGAAACTGGAGATTTTGTAATCTTTCATAAAATGTATCAAAAATGTCATCCCTCCTTTGGGACCTGGTATACGGCCGAGAATCCAGTATTATATTTTCTATTGCCTTTGGATAGCTCTGTCAACAATTTGTTCTTCTTGAGCTATTGGGAGACCTCACAGCCACTCTCCTATATCTTCTTCTTCTTCCAAAACTAAGATAACTTGCTGGTATTGATGATAGCTAGTCCTTAAATTCCAAGCAAGGGTATTCAAATTGGCAATTATATGTTCTTAAGTGTCTTGAAAGTTCAGGTCTGGTTGAAGGACATGAGGTAATTCCTCCTAGTTAGATATTATGACAGCCAATAGTACCATAATTATTCATCAAAGAAATCACTTAAAATAGGTCTACACTATTTAGCGCGCTGCAGCAGAGTAGCCAAAAATCTGTTAGCTAATAGATTTGTCCTTTGGTAATCTTTTACAAGAAAACTCTATAACCCTTTTTTAAAGACAAAAGACAACTAACAGTTTGGTAAGTGTTCTTAGCTCACTTCCCTTTGAATTTGATCCTAAGTATAGCTCCCTAGGAATAATTTTCAATATTTAAATAACACCACTTTTTACAGTTTTAGCTTTTAACCTGAAAGTTTATAAAAGCTACTTTGTCATTCTTATATGAGAAGTATAACAGAATTACCTTAGAAAGGATAACGAATATAGAAAGAGAGAGAAAAAGAACAGTTTTTCTATCGGCAAGGATCACATGGAATTAAACAATAAATAACTAAAGGTAACAAAATATGGATAAAGTAAAGCTACTATGAATTCACAAACAAATACACCACAAAATAAATAAAATGTCAACACAAAACATTTTTTCATTGATTTCAAATAACAAAGATTTAAAAAAAAACTTAATTGTAGTGCATTCCAAAATTTGCTACATAGGCAATGATGCAAAGTCTATTTTCTTCAATAGTATTTCTCAATTCGTTCAATATCTATCCCCAAGAAAAGACTTAAAACTACCCCAACAAAATTTAAATATGTAGCTATGATAATTTTTTCCCCCAACCCTTTCAATGTTTTGAGTACGAGTACTTATAGTTTTTAAAACGTCGAGAGGTCTCCCTGAAAACTTGACCTCTCGGGTAATCAGTTATAACATGAAACCAAATAAAAAAGGAAAGTTGTCCTTAAGAGTTTTGCATGCAATTCAAAGAGAAACTAATTATCTAAATCAGGTTCTTTTTCCACGGCGCGATCCTTACTCCCCGCTGGGCTTCCATCTTCCTCGACAACAGTCTGGGTGGGCTTCCACTCTTTGTATGCTTGGATCAACTCCTTTACAACCTGTGGATGTGGGATCTTTGAATTTACAATTCAGGCCATTGAGGCCTCTTTGGTCCACTTCAGCTTCTTTACCTTTTCCACCATCCCAAGTAGCTGATCCACACACATGTATAACATTGACTCAATTTTTTCCATTTGTGTGAGATCTGTGGCCTTAAGATTAACTTTTTCTTTAATTATTTTCATGGCTGAGTCAAAGGCTTCTAGGGCTCCTTTTAATTCCTATTCTCCATAAGTTGTTGAATATGTGTAAGTGAAGTTTATGACTTTTAATTCATTCAAAGTAGATTTCTGAATCTATTTGGCCTCAACTTCATACCCCTAAGTTTCAGTGATGGTATTTCTAATGATAGAAATCTGCCAGCTTATGTTCTTTCTGAGAATGAAGATGATTGATTCTTCAGTGGACTTTAGTGATTTTTTCATGCAGAACTTATTGAAGCCATACCTGTCTATCTCCAGGAATTTCCTCATCGCGGAGACCCGTTTCTCTTCATTTTCATCCCAAACTTGTCGTTGAGTCAACAATTCCCCAATTATGGTCTCGGTATCATGGAGAACCACATGTGAGTCTTTAATATATTGGTGACCACTATTAACTACCTCAAACATCCATTCATCCACAGAAGAGACTAAGACTTGGACTCGCTAAACTTGATTCAGTAGGTTTTTGCTTTCTGTTGAGTTAGGATTAAAGACCTATGGGGAGTGGATCAAAGGCGTGGTGTCAAAATTACAGAAGGCATTGATAAACTGGGATAGTGAAACTATACTCTGCTTCATCTCCTTTTTTTCTTTACTATCTTGCCAAGATGTCATCAACATTTGTTGGGCGGATTCTTCAAATAAATGGTTCTTACCTGCCCTGTCCATGGTCCCCAACTCAATCTTGGTTACCTCAAAGTCTTCTGCTGCAACCTCTTGTTTTTATTATTTTGGCCTATAAGTGGCCACTTCAACAGTCCATTTCCTAGTCTTTGTTTCAACAAACATACGACTGGTGCTCTTAACCTTTTTATGTTTAGGAGTCTTTTGAACGTATTTACTCACAATATCCTGCACCGAGATGGAAACAGGAACTAGACTTCGTTTCTTGTTCACAGAGGTAGTTATCCATTTTGGCATTGTACTTGCTACAATTGGTTACTCAATTACCTTTGCAGGTGTGTCCATCATGTCCAATGTCACATCATCTAGATCAAAAAGTTCTTTTCCTACCTGTTCATCTTCCCCAATCTGGTAACTCATGTCACCGAACTTATCATCATCCAAGTTGATCATCTCTACGTTCTCCTTAGTCATCTTTTCTTTACTTTGAGACCGGGTTTTTGATCTAGTGATCTGCTGAGGTGAAACTACAAGTGATGACTCTGCAACAGGCTTCTTCTTGGAACTTCTAGTTCATTGCTTCCCTGAGAAACTTGCATTGTCAATTGGTTTATGAGGATTAGAAATAGGGGGAAGGGAAGATAAAGATGAAGTTTTAAATTCAATTGATTTAGGACTAGATTTCTTTCTTCTTGTCTGTAGCCACTTCTCAGTTAACTGAAGCACATTTCACATCCTCTATTTAATATCATCTTCTTCATCTACTGTCCAATCAATATCACATTCTTCACTTCCCAATGGTTTTTTAAAATTTGGCTCAATCAAATTTGAACTGTCATCAGTTACCCCTTCTACATTGAATTGCAGCCTCATAGACAAAATCTGGGATATGCGTAGCTTGTTGTGTTCTCTTTCTTTGAATTGAGACTCATCAGAGCAATCCTCCCAAAAATATTCAATATGGGGGACTGGAAACATATGATACCTAAGCCCTACACTTTCAATGGCATAATTTTTATTGTCAAATCCTTCTCTCTTAGTGTAAAACTTAAAATTAAAATGCCTTAAATCGCTCCCTATGATTATTGCATCTTCTATAGAAGCACATGAAAATTTGCCTAGTTGCATTAGGAACACTTTCTCCCATTCTTCTTGAGGAAGAAATTGTTTGAGTACAGTAGCAAGTTTTCTACAGACCTCTGCAATAACAAAACATTCAAAGGCATACCTAGGCAACCTCATGGGAGGATCTTCAAAACCGCCAACCCTAATATAGGTGAATCTAGAGAACTGGGTGTAAAAACTCCCAAAATTAGTTACAAACCCCTGATCTTTTGAGCTCATCCTTCTACTAGAATCTCTAGTCAATTTGAAATAGAGTTTGCCCATAAAGGTGTCATGTACTCTCTTGTAGTCTTGAATTATATTGTTTTTGTGAAGAATAGGGAAATATTCGTAAACACACATACCATCAGACCAATGTTCATGAGGCATCTCGCTCCATTGTCTAATATAGGCTAAACAATACATAAGGTAGGAGGACATGAAGAAACTACTCCTAGTGAGTTTTGATTTATTGAGTTTCTCCCTCATAGAACTAGTAATCAATTCAGCCCAGTCCAAGATTGGTTTTCCCTCTAAAACAATTTGAATATAACAAAATAGCCAGTCGGAGAAGAAATAAGACTCTGGTGACCCTCTAGCTCTTTGTAGCGTCACTATAACATCACTGATATATGGGTGCACATGACTTCTATTAAAATTTTTAGGAAGATGTGAACCTCCCCTCTAAGGGTTTAATAACTAGTGCTTAGCCATAGAGGTATGATTTGCATATGCATTTACTTTGAATTTGACAAGGGATTGTGTAGGGGAGAAAGAAGAAAAGGTCTGATCTGGAATCTAAAAAGCTAGGGAAACAATTTCCCTACTAACGGACGATAAGATTCTACCATATTTTTTAAGAATTGACTTAGTTCTTTGGTCATAGTTACGAATGCATTCATACACCAGCTCAGGGCAAATTACTGCGGGAGGAAATGTAGCGGCAATGTAGAGTCCGCTATGAAGGATTTCCAAAGCTGGGATTTTTTCTGCCAGGGAATTGGACAACCTCTCAGATAACCCTTCTACATCATACCCTCCCAGGTTAGTGTCTGTCACAATTGGGCCTTCACAAACCAAACTAGAAACACTCTCAAACAAGTGAAAAGCATACTTCATAACTGTAGAAATCTTGTATCTATCACAAAATCTTATGTATGCTTTTGCAATTTTAAATTTTTTTTAAAACACTATAATGAGGGAAGCCTGACTCACCTTATTCTGTAGAAACCTCTGAATATTAGAGCTCCAAATTCATTACCTTCCATCTGCCCGTTTCTTAACAACGACAACGTTTCAAAAAAATGAACAGAAAGAAGGGGTTAAATAGAGATTGCGAAAGATCTATTCATTAATTACAAATCTTTAAGGCAATAAAGGATAAAGGAATGATGTGATAGTTTATGCATGCAATTGATTAATGTTACTTGCGTAAACTTTCATGTCATACAGATTAATGATTTGATTTGACACCTCAGACACATTTAACTGGCATCACCATTTTCCTGCATTAAATGCTCTTATTTTCTTAGGGCCCACCGCCGAGTCATTGAAGGATTGCCCTTTTTCTCCCCCGTATCATTTTTGAATATCCTTGAACACTGTTGAACTTGTTTGAACTGAGTTCAATGTGGTTTTCATGTGTTCAACACTGTTCAAGCTTGTCTATGCTTAATCATTTGCATCAATCCTTAAACCAAAATTTCTGCACCGACATCTCTAACTTCCATCTTTGCAAACCCAAGATTTTCGTGCCCTGCGAACATAAGAATTTTTCCTGTCAGTTCACACACTGCCATGCATTTTAGAAATATGAACTGCTTCGAACGGTCTTGAACTGGTTTGAACTATGTTCAAACCTGTTTAAGGGTGTTCAAGGGCGTTCAAACCTGTTCAAGAAAAAATGTTAGCAAATAATCTTTTATTTTTTAAAGCACGATCGGACCACAAGATTAATGAGTAGTTAGACATGAGGGACTTAAGAAGCTTTAAGATATTTAGAAATTACAATGGTGACTCAAGAAATCACATAAAAAGGACAAGTACCATACTTGGACTAACAGATCCCTAAGGCAGATTTAAGCAACAATTTGCGTAGCAAGTTCAATCTGCCTCACACAAACAGAAGCAACCCTATCCACAGTGATGGGAATGGAAAAGAATCAACATTTGATAATGCAATGCTTCTAACAAAGGAACTCCTAAACTGGGTAAAGATAAATCTCAAGGCCCCTTTCCTATATTGATTCTAATAAATGGGAAGAAAATGAAAGTGGTTAGGGATATGTTATTGGGTGTCACAATTTTGATCAAACCCCAGGTAAACCCTATAGACCCCAAGGAACTGAATCAGTTATGCAACAAAAAATGAAGAAATGAGGTTTTCACCAAATCTAGTCTTTTTAATGGATATCACTTTATTCAATTCTCAAACAATGATGGGCAACCAAAAGCATTGAACAATGGACCCTATCACATAAACAAAACCAATATCAAAGTGTTTGATTGGATTCTAAATTTCAACCCCTAGAAACATGAAATTAAGGATGGCCTTGTATGGATCCGGTTAAAAACATTCCAGCTGAATGCTGGGGGAGAACGTGTTGAGAGAGATTGGATGGGGGATAGGATCTTTCATATTAGCAGATGATATCTTGGAAGATAGGGTCTATGTGGCTTATGCCATAATTTTTATTAATCTCAATGCTCAACAGAATCAACCTAAGGAAATTGAGATTCAGGGCAGGGGAGGGTGTTGGAGACAATTCATGGAGAGGGAGGATCTCTTGGATCTTTTCCCTAAATGAAAATCCAAGAAGCATGAAGGTACATCTTGTAACACATTGATAGAAGTTAACAGAGCAAATAGATATGTACAAAATAAGGGAACAAAGATCAAAAGTGGTTCTAATCAAATCAAAGCTAATACATTCAAAGTGGAAAGGTTTTATTTGATGTTTTTGGGATTCAGAATGATATAGGAAAGGGGATGCCCTTGTTAAGAAATCACTCACAATGTAAGAACTAAGTGGAACTAAATATCACCTAGAACCTCAAGATGTGCAGGATGCGAACACACTAGAAACCCAACCGGTCATTCCCCTTGGCTATTGAGATTGTTGAAGAAAATTAAGAAAAAAAAGATTTACAGAGCTATAGTGACAACTTGATCAATCGGGAAGAGATAGGAGAAGCTCATGTCAATGAGAAAATAGTTGATTTAAATGTGGTAGCTCAGGAACCATCACTGTATGAGGTTTTTATGAAATCCCTAAATAATCAAAGATGTGATGGGGAGTTTCTTCATCTAGCATCCCTGAAAACAATACTTCCAAACAATAATATTTCCCTTCACAATATTATGGGTAACCATCTCTTAACCCCTATACAATCTAGGAATGAATTGATGAGATTTGATGGTGATTGTGAGGTATCAGGATTGGGAATCAAAATTTGAGGATAGTTTTGAAGAGGATCAGGAAAGTATTTTTGTTGAACTTTGTATTGAGTAAACAAAATCAAATATCAAAAGACCCCAAATAGAAAATAAGAAAAAGAGAGGACCAAAATCCAACAAAGCAAAGCTAAGAAAAAGTGGTGTCACCTTTAAGTTTGAAAGCATGTGGCTAAAAGACCCAACCATATTTGAGTTAGTTAAGAAATGGTGGAATGAAATAAGCTTTGGAAATTAGTCTAAACCCTTTTGCTTTCACAAAAAATTATTGTATATCAAAGCTAAACTCAAATATTGGAACAAAGATCACTTCAAAGTAATATTTGAAGAAAAGGATAGGGCAGAGGAATAGCTTAAAGTTTTAAATGAATCAGTTATTGCTAATGGGATGAATGCATTTGACTTTGAAAAGGAAAAGGCTTTGAAATTGGAACTATCAAACCTGCTTGCCAGGGAAGAAATATATTAGAGACAAAAATCGAAGGAAGACTAGCTTAGGTGAAAAGAACACAAAATACTTCACCAAAATTGCAATTACTAATAGGAGTCTAAAGAGAATAGCATAAATTACCATGGAGGATGGCACAGTTACTCAAACTATAGGTGAGGCTAAAGAGGAAGTTGTCAAATAATTTCAAGCTATATTGAATCGAGATTCTATGGTGGATCTCGATGCTAGAAGTAGTTTTTTAGATAGGATACCACAAATCATCAATGATGAGGATAACTTTGAACTCATAAAAAATATGACAATGGAAGAGTTGAAAATGACTACTTTCATAATGGGGTCAAATAAAGAACTTGGGCTGAATGGCTTCACAGTCAAATTCCATCAGGCCTTCTAGTATGTAGTCAAGAATGATCTTTTGTTGGTTGTGGAAGGATATAGTAATAAAACTACTACATGTAGTTCATCTAGGCGTTCATTTAACCCAAATGAAGACTCTAGTAGTGTACCAACAAATAAGGCTTGGAAACATGTCATCCCCGACCCAAAAAAAGGAGTAGTTATATGTTGGCATTGTGGTGTTAAATATAGTGGGGGAGGTATTAACATATTGAAATATCACCTTGCACATATATCAGGGCATGATGCTAAACTATACAAACGAGCACCCCAGGATGTTATACGTGAAATCCAAGCTCATTTAGAGGGATATGAAGAGAAAAAAATAATTAAGAAAGAAACAACATGAAGAAATGGAAAAATTAGGTGGATAGACCTCTTCAAATATTTTTTCTCCATTATCTCCATCTAGTAGTGGTACTATGAGTGTGATCATTGGGCCTCAGATTCTTAAGAAGAAATCCACACTAGATTCCATTTTTGTTCCATGCACGACTCCAGGTGCCCAACCATCATTTGAGAGCATGGTTTGGAATAAGGAGAAGCATGAGCCTACAAAAATGACACTTGGAGATTTTTTTTCTACAACAACCTTCCATTTAATGCGGCAAGGTACTTGTTATTATTTTAATTTCTATGTCTTATTTTTCTCGCTTTCAAGACTCAAGAATATGCCACATTGATTATATTAATTTTTTAAAGTTGAAAGTAAAACTTAATAGTATAATTATTTTGTTTATTTAATTTGTTTTAGGTTTCCTTATTGGAAAATTGTGATAGATGTTGTTACTTTTTGTGGTTCGGGGTTCGAAGCCCCTAATGATGAGGAGCAAAAAAGGTCTTATTTTGACCCAAAAAGTGATTGATGTAAAAGTTATAGTTGACAAGCAGCGTGAGGTATGGAGGAGGAAGGGTTGCACCATCACGATTGATGGTTGGACTGACAGAAGAAATAAAACACTCCTAAATTTTCTTGTCTCTTCATCAGGTAATTATAGACAGAAGAACTTGTACTTAGTACTTACTTGTAGTAAACTATTGATTTAGTGATTAATTTTTTAAATTATGATTGTACTAATTTGGTTTTTTCTTAGGTGCCACAGTGTTTTTGAAATCAATTGATGCTTCATGAAAAATAAAAAATGTTGACTATCTTTGTGAGGCATTGGAGGAAGTGCTGAAGGAGGTGGGTGAGGAGAAAGTGGTACAAATAGTCATAGATAATGTAGCAAATTATGTTTTTGCAGGTAAAATTCTTATGGAGAGGCATTGCCACTTGTTTTGGACCCCTTGCACTGCTCATTACATTGACCTCATGTTGGAGGATCTTGGTAAACTTCCCTGGATAAAAACATGTGTAGAGAATGAAAGGATTATTTGTAAATTTATATATAATCATACTTGGGTCCTCCACCTTATGAGGAAGTTCCCAAATTAAAAAGAGTTGGCCCGTCGAGGGGTCATCCGATTTGCAACAAATTTTATCATGTTGCAATCTTTACTTCAGTCCAAGGTCGATTTGAAATGCATGTTTACAAGTGAGGAGTGGAACACATTATCATATGTGAAGACCAATGTAGGGAGTGATATGATTGATTGGGTTTTTGATGAGAGTGGATTTTGGAAACTGGTCAAGGAGATTATGCAGGTTATTTTCCTTTTTGTCCTCATTTCCTTTTCATTTCATCATTTTTGTTCATACTTATTTATGTTCATTGTTCATTTTTAAAAGTAAAACTTAAAAATTAAAGCTTAATGTTTCAAATTTCCCAATGATTGTAGTTCATAGAGCCTCTTTTTGTTCTCCTACAAATTGTTGATGGAGAGAAGCCCACAATGGGATACATTTACGAGGGCACAGACATGGTGAAAGAGGCCATTAGATCTTTTAATGTAGCGAAACAAGATAAATATGGTCCCATATGGGATGTCATAGATCAATGATGGCACAATCTACTTCATAGCCCTATACATGCAGTTTCCCACTACCTTAATCCAAGATTCTAATTCATCCCAGGTTTCAACGTCGATGATGAGGTGTGGAATGGGCTCTGTGATGTTGTAGAGAGAATGTCACCTAGTGAAATAGTTGGAGCAAATGTAGTTCGTAAGATAGAAATGTATAAGAATGCACAAGGAGACTTATTCTTATGAGACTTATGCGAGAAAAATTGGACACTACTGATGCCAGGTAAAAATATATGATTCTAATTTCTAATTCTATTACCATTTTACATTGATAAAGTCAAATTTATAGAATTGATTTTTAAATTTTCTTATTTTAGATGCATGGTGGGAGATGTTTTGTACTGCAATGCAAAATCTACAGACAATTACAATTTGTATCTCGAGACAACTATGTAGTGCTTTAGGATGTGAATGCAATTAGAGTTTATTTGAGCATATGCACTCGAGGAAGTGCAAAAGGTTGGTAGTGAAAAGGTTGAATGATCTTGTGTTTGTTCATTACAACCTTCATCTTCATCACATACATAACCTGGGCATTGATACATCTCCTATAAAATTATAGGAGTTTGATCCACATTAAGAGTGGAACACTAAGATTGATGATTCTATCTTCAGTGATGAAGACCTGGAACGGGTTGATTAGGTGGATCGAGAGGCATAAGAAGTAGCGATGGCACAAGAGGAGGCTAGAGTGTGAGGAGACCCAGTGGACGACCCTACGGCTGAGAGTGAGGAATCTGACTATGAAGATGATGAGGATTATGAGGATTAGGATGCCACTGAGGTTGAGCCTCATACATAGGGAGAGAAGATGGATGCAGAATCTTCCATGACCTATTTTAGGCATACTCGAAGGAAGACATGAGATACTATGAGCCTTAGTCTTCTAGGCTCTAGCTTTTATTTTGATATATCTTTTGAAATTTTGATTCCATGGATTTCATATTTCATGAATATTGTAGACATTTGATAGTGACACTATTTATATTTCTAATGTGTTATTTAGTTTAACTTATTTCCTTCAGAATTTTGCATTTATAATTATGTGATCTATGTAAACTTGTATATGTGTGCAAAGTAGCTTCTATTTATCTTAATTATTGTGTATTTGATGTTAATTGACTAAATGATGCATGAAAAATCTTTAAATCCTTAAAAATATTTGAATTTAATGGGTTTTTTGATTTGTCGAGTGCAGACGCCAAGTTCAAGCATGAAACCAGCTTGTCGAGTTCGAGTCTTGTAACTATGGCAGAGATACTCCCTATGGTTAGTACTCCTGTGTCAAGGTCCCATAGTGTTGAGTGACACCTTGATGAGTTTGGGATATGTGTTCTGTGATTGAGACTGGATGATAGTTTACATGTTGAGTGATCTACATATTTATTGTATCTTGCATTGGATTACTATATCTCAGTTATGAGACCATGCATCTACTTGGCATATGTGTTGTTCACTCTTTGTTTGTGTGTATGCCTTCTCTTTGTGGTCGGGTTACTATCTTCGCGAGCACGGTGTGGTAGTCCTGAGAGTTCCACATGGTAGGGTGGCATTGCACTATTATACCACTATTGGAGACTGATGTAGAAGTGGTGATATTCCTCTAGATGAAGAGTATTTGAGCATTAAGGGCTCTTTGTAGAGCTTCACTAGACTTGAGATATATGTATTGTTCTCTTTCATTTATTGTGTTTAGATTAGGCTCTTGATGTATATGCATTGATGTTATATGCACAAGTACACATTTGATTCTTATAGTAGCCTTTGGTTTATGCTATTGATTGCAATCGAGTGGGAAATGCCTTGATGTGCATGTATCTGGTAGTCCCCAGTGTGGAGAAAGCATGTATTTAATGTCATGCATTGGTGTCAGCAAGCCTACCCTGTTGTTAGACTAAGTTACCTTATTTGTTGCATGTTTTAGGAATCAAGAGTTACATGCATTAGGACATTAATTGATTCAAGTGGATGACAACAAAAATGATGATGTGATAGGTTAAATTTAGGCTTATTTTATTGTAGAGCTTGTCAAGATCTTTTCAATGCATTTTGAACAGATTCAATTGGACGTAGGATGCAAAGGTTATGGCTTCTAAAAGGTCCTTCTATCTGGATGATGCAGAATGGCGCGTATGCAATGTTTTGCAATGCCTATGCAACCTTTTGTGTTGCCTATGAAATTTTCTATGTCACCTATAAAACAAAGAGCACTTCCTGAGTTCAGATCAAAAAGTAAAAGTTGCTTTGGATACCCTTTATCGAGTAGAGGTCATTTCAATCAAAACATATTAGATTTATTTCCACTAGTGATGTTTTTCCCTTTTCTTGCAAGTTGTCAGCTTATTGCATTGTATGGTCGGGGATGTGTTTGTCTCCTTGTTGAGTGACCCTCGTTGAGTGACTGTTGATGATGGTTTAGTCTTGACCCATAGGGTTCATGGCCATATTCCAAACTCTCATGTAATGGCTTGAGTGTGTCTATTATATTCACGCCTTTGCGATAGATTGCTTGGGAACCTTTGGATTTCTAGTTAAAGACTTCCGCTTGTGTGCAAACTTGTGATGTTCATGATTTTGAATTTGAGCTATGGTTTACTAATCATGTTGTGTTTTGTGATGCACTTGGATACATTAGTCAATGTTATGTTTACTTGTACTAAAAAAAATTGATAAGTGCAAATTTTACCCCTTTAGTTCCAATGGTTCCCGGGTGGGGCATTACATATGGTATCAGAGCCCATGTTAATATGTTGGGATCTATGTGCATATGTTTCCTGCACAGTGGATGTTGTGAGCACGTGAGTGGGTGTGTGGAGAGTCATGAGCTAGTGGTTGGGTGTTTCTTGGGTGCCTAAGTGCAGTATTCCTGAGTGTTCTCGAGGAACCGACCCAAGCGATGCGTGGTGAAGTGGGAGTATCTCCTAGATCTTAGCACCTTCTAGGGATGGATGATACCCCTGTGTGAGAACCCCTTCAGAGCCTTTTAGATCATATGGTTGGAATGGTTCTCTTGGTTTCTTTGAGTGTTTGTTGCCCCTTGTGTGGTCCGAGATCGTGGATGCGTGGGCAACCTTGGTGGTGTTGTCATTTGTTATAGCTTGATAGCTTGCTTTCCTATGTTGAATATTGGTGGCCTTGGATGTTTAGTAGCCCTTGAATGACTTGTTTTCATGTGTGACCCTCCTTGGGCATTGTTATTGATTGATTTCCAAACATGGCCTTGAGTGCGTAATTTATTGACTCTTTGTGGAGTATGTCAGATTGTATTTTTATGATTATTACATTAATGGAAAGTAAATGAAATGATTCATGTTGGTTATATGTGGCATCTTATTATGTGCATTGTTATGCATTCCACTTGAAGAGGGATATTTATGCATTATGGTAATTGTTGAAAAAAGCATATCTATTGTTAATGAGGAGTGTGATTATCAATTGTAATATATCATTTGGGTTACTTATGTCCCCAAATTGCATAATTTATTAATTATTTGGAAAATTTATGTGGTGGTTGTAAAGCCCTTTATGGTTTTAATTTCCCTCCTCATGTTTTGTTCCTAGTGAGCTTGCATTGTGCATTCAACATACATTTTGAGGTTGTTCTTAGACCCTCATCTGATTGAGACCCTGCATAATGGAACTACTGCATTGCATGGAAAAGAGGTAAAGGAAATTTAAATTTCAAAAGAATATTGTTGCATTTGTAAGAATTATAGTTATGCATATGATTGAGATCATTGATGGTTCACTGTTTGGTATGTGTGTGGGTATGTCCTCTAATGCTTCTAAGATGTTGTGTCCTCAGTACCGTGTGGCGTTTACTCCCTCTTAGGTGGCTGATTTCAGTCACAATATTTCATAAATGATTTTCATGATTGGCGCTTTATTTTATTTTATTGGTCGATCTTTCCACGTGTTGTGTGGGCTAGCATCAATTTTGATATTTATTATGCTTGGTTTAGTCATAAAAACTCTCTTATCTATCTCTTTGTGATAGTTGTCATGATTGATTTATTGTTGAGTTGCATGCATTTTTGGGATTTACTATTGGATTTGACAATTCCCCCTTTTGGGTTTTTCCTTTTTACTTTTATGGTCACTATTTTGAATGTTTGCTAATGTTTCCATGTCTTGTGTTTTGTGACTCTATCATGTTCCATGTGGACCTTTGATAGTACATGCAAGGGAGAACATTGCAGAGAACATATTATATTGTGTTTGTTGAGTAGTCGTAAAGACGAGAACTAGAATGACCTTTTATTCAATAATGGGAAATTCTTTCTTGTGTATAAAAGAACTACAAGTAGACAATGATGCAAATACATGTTATCATTAATTAATTTAAAGATGCTCTGAATTGTAAATATCCTACTTATCAAGAATGGTAATAGTTGCATTGTAGAATGGCTTGGAAAATGTGTCCCATGTTGACAAGATCATAACTACATGAACTTGATGTGAATTTTTAAGGAATGGATGGTCATTATTGGTAGACCTCATTTTTATCATTGATAAGAATCATGATATATTGTATTCTCTAATAATGATATTGTGCATCTTATGTGATATTGGTTGATCTTGAATTCTTGCATTGGTTTCTAGTGTGCATGCTTAGTGAGATTCATGTTTGCTCCTATGATGTGATTTGTAGACCTTGATAATTTCCCTTCTTGGCATTGTTATTATAGATAGTGGGGTATGACTTAGTCCACCTATGAGTTTTGATCCGTGTTGTGGGTCTTGATGACCATGTCTTGTTGTTATGCTTGCCTCTTTTAGAGTAGTTGCAGAGGTGTTGATGCACCGATGTTTGTGTAGTGTTGTATGTATGTATGTATGTATATATATGTGTGTGTGTACATATATATATATGTATGTATGTATGTGATATTATATCAGCTATGTTATCCCATTCTTGATGAGACTCCATGTTGAAGTTTGGGTTGCAAGAGGATTGCTTATAGAGTGGTATTCCTAGCTTTTGGCTAGAAGGACATGATATCAATTGGTGTATCTTACCATCTTGAGCTTGGATATGGATGTAGGTGTAGGATGATGTTCTCCATTTAGGAATCATTTCCACCTTGTTGAAGGTGAGACCATGGTCTAGTTGGGCTATGTGACCCTAGTTTCTAGCTATAGTTGAGCTCTTGACGAAAGAGAAATCACATCGCTCCTATGCTTAGTAATTACTTGTGCTTTGAGTATCCCTTCATGTGGAAGGAGTGCACCATTGATCCTCCATGGTGTGATTTCTCTTGGTTGTGAAAGACAACCTTGTACATTTGTATCTATTGGTACACCTGAGATGGATGTAGTATCCCTGAGAGAAGTGCAATTTTTGGTAGAGAATCTTTGCCTTTTCATATTATCAGTTGAGTTAGTGGGACTCTGGTTGTATTAATATATGCTCTAGATGAGCATGGTAGTGTTTTTCAACATTTTGGGTTGATCTTTCCCTTGGGTTGGAGTTGCTGACATGTGGATATTCGGTGCCTTGGTCTTAGAGGAGACCCTTGAGGGCATTGTTTTGTTGTTGGATACCTCATGATGAGGTAGAGTGGATGGTTTTAAGCCTCCTTTAGTAGAGATTGTGGCTAGATGTTTCTTTCCTAGCATGTATTGTGTTCCTTTTTGAAGGATTTTGTGAGAGTTGTTATGCTATTTTTCTGTGTGGGACCCTTTCAATATTTGTGAGGCTGGCTGGTAAGGAATTCAATGCGATTTGGCCAGGCTTATGGAGAATTCGTATGACTATTCTTACATTTGGAATGGTTTTTAATTGTGTACTTAATGTGCTCTTTTGGTTTGTCTTGCAGGATTCCAGGAGTAAGCCTTGTCTTTGGTGGGATGATGTAGTGCCTCTCCCATTTTCTTTCTACATATCATCCTGATGGATGTGGTTTTGAATTTATGCACGCTTCTGTGTGGATGGATGAGATATCTGGAAATTCCTTGCTTTAGCTTTGGATATTTACTATTGCTCCCATGTGATTGGTTGAGTTGATTGTGTGATTCAATGACTATTCCCATGTTATGGTTTTGTGTTGGTATCTTGAGATATACACCTAGTTTAGTTTATTCTTGTGCTCATTCTGAGATTACTGATGTGGTTGTGATGGTATTTGGCTTTTGTGGCAATTTGATGGTGTCACTGAGGTTTGTGTTAGTGGCTATTGGATGTTTTTTGTATCACGATGTTATTTCATGAGTACCCTTGAGATGTGATTTGGTGGTTGCATTGTGTGATGCATTCGATTACCATACCTTGTTTTGGTTACTGCAACATTGTTGATTTATCTGTTAGATTATGTTGTTATTAATGTTTTGATCATATCTGCATGATGATACTTTGAGATAATATATTAGGATGATTATCATGGATATCTGATTATGGTATTTTTTATGTTGTGGATACATCAGTTATTTACTTTCAATGAATTATGCATAGAATAGTCATAAAATTCTTTATTTAAATGCTTTTAATTTACATTCAATTTTAATATAATTATAAGATGTGTACCACTTTACCACACCACTTTTATGTATTTTTCCCTTGCTATCGGTACGAAGTGAGACAAAGTCATAGTCACTCATTTGTGAGATCCACATGATGCACCGTTCCCCTTCACTGTGATTATCATGTAGTATATGCGCTTCAACTATTTATATATTGTGAGAAACTACACTTGATGTTTGTGTGTTCTAGTGAACAGGTGGTACCAGGCACATTCATCCTAAGCTGCAGGATTTGAGTGTGTGCTTATGTCCCCGAAAGTGGCACCAAGAGATGGTAACTTTGGCCTTGCATACTGAGTCATTGTCGTCCTGGTATGGACAACCTACCCATATTATATTATTATCCCTTAGGTACATGTTGGTAAATCCAGATGTCATATGCATATTGTGATAGACCAGTGATTGTTTGTGCATTTAGAGTTCCTGCAGTTGTCGTGGAAGGATTTAATTTAAATGTTGAATTAATGAAGTTGGGGATTTAATTTAAATTAAACTTATTTCATTTACCAACTATTTGGCCGCAATTGAATTCCATTTAATTGGAATTATTTTAGGTGACTTGGGAAAAGTCTATAGTCATCTTAATTTATTTAAGTAATTTTTTTTAATTTATTATTATTATTATTATTATTATTATTATTATTATTATTATTATTATTATATTTATTTATTTTATTTATTTATTTATTTTTTTTGGGGGGGGGTTAGGCAATAGTGTCTTATATTGTAAAAGTTGAGTTATTTGAACTACTTTTCACTTGTGAGTTTTATGAAAATTTGAAATTTTCTCCAAATTGCTTTGGGGAAATTCGTTGTTGCTTGCTGTGATCGATTAGGTTGTTAGCTCTTGATGTTTGATGAATTTTTGGATTCTTTTCGTGAATACCTTCGTTTGTGTGGAGCTCTTTTACAATTTCATGAGGAATTTATTTTATTCCACCCATTTCAAGTTTCTCCTCTGACTATGAGGTAGGGCCTTCAATATTTAACTATTTCCTCAGTTATTTTCGATGTTTCTTGTTTGCATTTGCCTCATAGGAAGAGAGTTAGTACTCCCCACAAATTTGTATCTTTATTGGTAGTCTTCCATGCCTATTTTAGGATTGTGAAAACAAAATGGTTATAGGACATTCCAGTCTTCTTGTGTTGCAATCTGAATATGCCATTTCGATAGCAATTTGTTGATTTTCACTTGCTGGAAATTGGGGTTTTTGGTTTTTGACCCTTTTTGGTCTTTCCTTGTGTTTCTATGAGATGTGTGATGGATTCCCTTGGAATCCAAACTCTTGTCATAGTGGTCAATCGAGTATTTTGGACTTTTGGGCTTTTGTTGATTTTACTCAGTTTTGGGTTCCTAGAGTATTTTGGAGTGCCTTATCCTCCAACCTGTTCTTGTTGGATTGTTGAGTCATCCTCATGTTTTAATGAGATGCCTGATGGATTACACGAGAATCTATGCTCTTGGCATAGTGGTCAATTGAGCTATTTGTTGTTGTGTCTTTTTATTGTTTTCACTCAACTATATGCCTTGAGTGTTTCAGAGTTGAGATATCCTCCTTTCTTTCTTTTGTACTGCTTATGTCTTTTGTTTTAAATCATCCATGATTGAGTGGAGTTCGCATATGACATGTAGATGTTGGTGTTGAGACCTCATCTAGGCACATAGTTGAGTTGTGCTCCTATGCCAAGGTCTGAGTGACCCATACTCTTGGATTGAGGCCAATTGAGTTATCTTGTCCCCTTTTGGATTTGACTTGAGAGTCTTTTCTAGATTCCTTGGTTGTGGATGCATTCTTGATTTTTTTCATTGGTGTAAACTATGTCGACGATGCTTTTTTTTGTATGTCCTCATGTAGATTATTGGAAAAACTTGGATTATATTGTCCTCGTATAGACAAGTGGATGAAGTCCCTATTGTTGTCCTTGGGTAGCCAAGTTGAAAAAGGATTTGTTATGTCCTTGTGTAGCTCGAGTTGACATCTTTTGTTAGTATTCGTTGTGTGATGTTGAGCCATAGGACTAGGTATGCTGAGTAGTCATGGGGAGTAGCTCCTTACGTAGACCCCGACCTATAAGTGGTCGCATAGGCTATGTCAAGGAGTTTCTAAAAATTGAAAACTATAATAACCATATTGGGTATAAAACATTAACAAGATTAAGTGGATTGTATAGCCCATCAAATCCCCAGATGTCATGTGTGACCCAAGTGTGAGCATAGATGGTGATATGTATCATTGAATCCATCGGACATCATGGGTGATCTATGAGTTGAGCATAGATGGAAAAGATCCATCAAATCCACAAAAATCATGAGAGATTTGTTTGTTGAGCATAGATGATACTACCCCAGATTTGCAATATCGATCCGCGTGGGCAGAGATACTCCCTAAGGTTATAACTCTTGTGTTTAGGTCCTATAGTGTTGAGTAGCACTTTGATGATTTTGGGATATGTTCTATGTGATTGAGATTGGATGATGGTTCACATGTCGAGTGATCTCCATGTTTATTGTATCTTGCATTGGATTACTATATATCTATTATGTGACCATGCATCTACTTGGCGTGTGTGTTGAACACTCCATGTTTGCGTGTATGCCTTGTGTTTGTGGCCGAGTTACTATCTCCATGAGCACAGTGGGATGGACCTGAAAGTTACATGTAGTAGGGTGGTGTTGCACTATTATACTGCTATTGGGGACCAATGTACAAGTGGTGAGCTTCCTCCAGATTTAGAGTATTTGAGCGTTGATGGCTCTCTATAGAGCTTCACTAGACATGAGATGTATGTATTGTTCGCTTTCAATTAGGTTCTTAATGTATATGCATTGATTTTTATTTGCACATGTATGCATTTGATTCTTAGAGTAGCCTTTGGTTTATGCTATTGATTTCAATCGAGTAGGAAATGCCTTGATGTGAATATATCTAGTACTCCTTGGTGTAGAGAAAGCCTAAATTTCATGTCATACGTTGGTGTCAGCAAGCCTACCCTATTGTTAGACTAAGTTACCTTAGTTTTTGCATGTTTTAAGCATCAATGGTTACCTACATTTGGATTGTACTTGATTCAAGTGGATGGATAAAAAAATGATGACAACATAGGTTACTTTTAGGCCCACTTTATCGTAGAGATCATCAAGATCTTTCCAACTCATTTTGAACAAAGTCAATGAGACATTGGATGCAAAAGTTATGGCCTCCAAAAGGTCCTTCTATTCGGATGATGTAGGATGGTGCCTATGCAACTTTTTACAATGCCTATGCTACCTTTTGCAGTGGCTATGAAACTTTTTTCATTGCCTATGCAATTTTTGGCATCGCCTATTAAATAGAGAGCACTTCCTGAGGTTAAATAAAAAAAGTAAAAGTTGTTTTGGATACCCTTTATCAAGTAGAGGCCATTTCAATCAAAACATGTCAAATTCATTTCTGCTGGTGGTATTTTTCCCTTTTCTTGGAAGTTGTCAGGTTATTGCAATGAATGGTCGGGTATGTGTTTGTCTCATTGAGTGACTTTTGACGATGGTTCAATCTTGACCCATGGGGTTCATGGACATGTTCCAAACTCTCATGTGATGGCTTGATCATGTCTATTTCGTTCATTCCTTTGTGATAGATCGCTTGGGAACCTTTGGAAGTTCTTTTTAAAGACTTTCGCTTGTGTGCGAACTTGTGATGTTCACTTTGAGGTATGGTTTACTACTCATGTTGTGTTTTGTGATGTACTTGGATACATTTTTCAATGTTATGTTTACTTGTGTTAAAAAAAAATTGTTAAATGCATATTTTACCCCTTTGGTTCCAAGGGTTCCCGGGCGGGGCATTACAATGACAATATGAGCATATAACAATTAAAATATCAATGAAATATCCATCAATATATACGACACAATATAACCAGTAATAAGATATAATCATCATCATAATATATGAATCCAATGTTCTCAAATGCAAAATACACCAAATATCATCATAAAGCATCATGTCACATCAAAACAACATCATTATTCATATATGATAAAAAAAGGTAAACAACAACATAACCTCACATCTAAATCAACCATGATACTGGTAACTAAAATAATATATTGTCATTGAATGCATCTCACTATGAAAATAATCATATAATAATACAAGAGTCTAGCTCGAGTCAAAATAACAGGAACAAAATGCAACCACAAGATGCACTATAGGGGACTCAAGGGTGTGTTGAAAATCAGGTTGAGTTGCTTGACATAATCAACACTTCAAGCATTGGGAGGGATATTCCTCTTGAGGCCTATACTAGAAATGGTCCAAAACATCAATGTATATAATTGAGAAGATCACAAACAATGTTGTTGTTTAGTGTTTTTCACAGGCCAAAGATATAGAAAGGTCAAATAAAAACATTTCAAAATTGATGAGTGAAGTAAAAAAATCCTATTAGAATCACATTTTGTGGCCTAGAATCACTATGCTTGAATTGCGGATCATCAAAATTGGTCACGAAAATTGCCGAAATTGTTGGTCAACAATTTTATATGCAATCACAAGTCTTTTGGGGGAAAAAATCAACATTCTAAAAGTTTAATGTGTTTTTCTACTTTGTTATAAATAACTAAATTTAAATTGTGTATTATATAAAAATCCTTGCAAAGACCCATAACACATAACTTCACAGAATTGTATTTTTAGAACGTAGGAGACGTTGGACAAGGAAAATGGTATTTTTGATCCACCTCTACCAACAAGGTCACATCCAGGTACAATCTAAAGCATCATCAACAAGCACCTATAGCATAAACAATATTTGTACATAACCAAGAACCTTTAAATTCTAAATCATCAGTAGTAACAATGTATTGGGAACACATCATGACATATCCAAGCTAAATCTAGGTCTATATCTAACAACAAAATATTTTGAAAAGGAAATCGAGGAATGACTTGAATGTTCAAGAAACATAAACATACAATATTGTTTTCATGGTTTAAAACTAGAAACCAATAACTAGAATGCAAATCACTATGAAATTATGAGATGTCTCATTGACATAAATATAGCATGCCATGATGCAGTAAAAATTCCTTTCTCAACTTTTTTAAATCTCATAACTATTTCATTTTAAAATGATAAAATAAATAAAGATTTATAAGTAGGAGATATTTTCCACAACAAGTCAAATTGTGATATTGCTATCAAGATTGAATTGTGTAGTTTTTGAGTCAAACTCATTGACTTGTGCTTCATGAGTAGTGGTTCACAAGAACCCATCTATCATGAGAATGAATGGAACACTTAACAACCATTGCATCTAGGTGATGCTCATAAAGGTGAATCATCAGGATTTCCCGGGTGGTCACCCATCCCAATACTACTCCAGCTCAAGTGCGCTTAATCACGAAGTTTCCTTCAAGGGTAAGCCCACTTTTCTTGCAACCCCATTTGAAAAATCTTCAGCAAGTGTTGTGTCTTATGATGGTTTTGCAAATGGGGTTGCAAGAAAAGTGGGCTTAACCTTGGAGGAAACTCTATGGTTAAGTGCGCTTGAGCTGGAGTAGTACTAGGATGGGTGACCTCTTGAGAAGTTTCCGTCCTTCACCTCTGTGAGCATCACCTAGATGCAATAAGTGCTAAGTGTTTCATTCATTATCATGAGAGATAGGTTCTCAAGATGAGAACCACTACTCATGAAACACAAGTCAATTAGTTTTACTCAAAAAAGTTGAATCTTGATAGGGCCATATCACAAATAAATATTTTCAAATTATAAGCTTACAATTTGCCTTCTCATGTGTCAGATAAACATTACTTTCAATAATATAAAATTAAACCCTTAATAAGCCTATATTTTCTAGGCATGTTTGTGAATATAGTGGAAAAAAACATTTATAGCAGTTGAAGTGACTTTGTGGCTCAAGGCTAGCGAAAGCACCAGATAGTGTCCAAATCCTATCAAATCAGAACTTGTAGATTCTTTAATAACATGTATCAAATGATAATGATGAACTAAAAGTTAAAAGAGAGGAGTATTGTAGCTTCATAATGTGACTATAATAGTTTGAAGAGGATGTACAACAACTAAAGAGAATATTTGCATCTCCAAAATACACTAGATAATGAAAGGCTCAAAATGAATACCCAGAGAAAAATTATATGCCTAGCTCCTAAAATCAATGGTTTTTAATTTTATAGTATAAAATCAAAACACCATGTCTATTTCATGCATAATATCAGACAATATTAGTCATGTTTATTTACATAGAAAAATTCCAATCCAAACATGTTGAATTCACAACTGAGATTCTAAAAAGTAATAGTATTAACAACATGTAAAATACTAGGTTAAGAAACAAACAAGAAGGATTTTAGCAAACCTTTTATTGTGCCACGATAGTGTAGAAAGGATCTGCCCCGCCGAGAAATCAAATACAAAAACATTATTATTAGCACCACCAGTTACTAACAAATCCTGTAAACATGAAAGTGTAACAGATAAGGAACTTCAAAATGCATCACATTCTAACAAAAAACTTGCAACTGAGAACTATAATCTTTGCACCACCATTAAATTGAAATCCTTAAGGATATAACCATGAATCCATTAGAGATTAGAAATCTGGGGATGCAATAGAGCCTGTAGACAAGGGATGCAACTGCAAATTAGCTATGTAGCTCAAATGGAAATAAGGGTTCATGAACTATTGGGAGTGCAACAATTTGTCACAAATGAGATTCTAAAAAAAATAACACTTATAGAAAGGTTCTGCCCAACTAAGGAGTCACTGTAATCATGAGTAATATATTTTGAGTTATGTATATGACCATGTAAACTTATCCCATAACATCCAAACTACTACATATGCTTCATAAGGTGGATCTAAGGAAGCATATTTTCAACCAATATCCTATCAATATCTGAATTGATGCAACTCATTACTTGGACATTTTTTTAACAATGATAATATTTTACAAGTTTTTAGGGCCCATTTGGGGACTGGAATTAGACTGGAATTGGCATTATCTAATAACAGATAATGCCAAATTCCATGTTTGGGTCCATGAAAAAAATGGAATTGGATTTACAAAATTATTGTTTTGCCCCAAAATGGGCATATCAATCTTCCACCTAAATAGGTGGAATTAGAATTTCATTTCCAATTCCAATTTTTACAAAAGCAAATTTAATATCTCATCAGATCTGTGACATGATAGATGTGTAAATGTGTGTATATGTGTATATATACATAAATGTGCATATATGTGTATATACACAAATGTGTGTATCTATATACACACACACACATATGTGTATAAGTATATATGTGTGTATATACACAAATGTGTGTATATGTGTATATATACACAAATGTGTGTATATGTATATATATACACAAATGTGTGTATCTATGTGTATATATACACACATGTGTGTATAGTGTATATATGTGTGTATATATATACATAAATATGTGTATGTGTATGTTAGTGAACAAATTTGTCTTTTTACAAATAACCTCTTAAGTTTACTCTATCACCCTTAAAAGACAAACTATTTCTAACGGTTGGGTAAGTGTATTTTGTAATCACTTCCCTCTAAATTTTATAACAGGTACAACTCCCTTATATGATATTCAATGAAATGAGAAAATAATTTAATCGGTTAGCTTTTAACCAGAAAGCTTATAAAGGCAACAATATCATTCTTTGATGATATGCTTCGAAACAACTTGTGAAGTAAATATAACCAGGTAATGAATAGGAAGGAAACACAGTCACTTCCACAATGGCATTTCATGAAAAACATAAACAACTTTTGACTATAGATAATAGATAACATATAAAATTCAAGATTTAGATATCATGCAACAGCTGACAAAGATATAAAACAGGCCAAACAATATGCCAACACAGGGCACCTTGCTCAAAATCATAAACAACACAAATTCATTAACTTTCCTGTCATATACTTCAGAAATTACTACACAGGTAATTGTCTGAAATTCAATTCTGTTCACAACATTCACAATCTGAACCATAATCATCAAAACTATATCTATCTATCAAAGTTTTTCCGAACCCTTTCAAAGTTTTAGCAATCAGAATAAATAGCAACAGAGCACCGAGAGGCCTCCCGAAAAACATGGCCTCTCGGTGAAACAGTTAAGTAACTAATCCATCAGTCAGAGGACACATGTCCTTAAAGTTTAGCATAATAACATAGGAAAAAGGGAAACTAGATGGCAGAATCAGGCTCTTTATCTAAGGCACAATCCTCGCTTGTTGCTAGACTCCCTTCTTCATCGGTAATCGATTGAGTCAACTTCCATTCTTTGTATGCTTGAACTAATTCCTTTGCAAGCGACAGGTGCGGGATTTTAGAGTTCACTATTCGGGCCATGGAGGCGTGTTTATTCCAGCTCACCTTCTTCACCTTTTCAGTAACATTAGATAATTGATCAACACACAAATAAAGCATGGATTCAATCCTTGCTATCTGGGTCAAATCAATGGCCTTGGGATGAATCTTGTCTTTGATAGTTTTAATAGCTGATTCAAAAGCATCCAAAGCACCTTTCAGTTCTTGTTCACCAAAGACAGAGGGGTAGGTATAAGTGAAATTAATCACTTTCAACTCTGTTAGGGCAGCCTTTTGGATTTG
>MU226145.1:1582039-1594701 GCA_018584345.1 Thuja plicata
CCAAAGCACCTTTCAGTTCTTGTTCACCAAAGACAGAGGGGTAGGTATAAGTGAAATTAATCACTTTCAACTCTGTTAGGGCAGCCTTTTGGATTTGCTTTGCTTCAGCTTCATATTCTTTATTCTCTGTAATGACACTTCTTATCAGAGCAATACGCCAGCTGATGTTTTTTCTGAGTATGAAGAAGTAGGACTCCTCGACACCTTTAAGTGACTTTTCTACACAAAATTTATTAAAGCCATGCCTTTTGATTTCCATAAATTTGGTCATTGCTGACACCCACTTTTCTTCATCTGTGCCCCATACTTGACGTTGAGCCTGCAGTTCCCCTATAGTTGTCTCGGTGTTATGAAGAATTGAATGGGAATCTTTAATATACTGTCTGCCATTATTTAGCACTTGAGCCATCCATTCATCCACTGAAGAAACTAGAGTTTGTCCCCTTTGAACTTGATTCAGTAGAGTCTTATTTTCTTTAGAATTGGGATCAAACACTTGAGAAGACTGAGACAACGGGGTAGCATCAAAGTTGCAAAATGCATTAATAAACTGAGAAAGTGAAACAATGGTCTATTTCAATTCTTTCTTCTCTTTGCTATCCTGCACCAATGTAATCAACATTTGTTGGGCTATTTCTTTGAATAGGTGGTTTTTCCCAGCTCTGTCCATTGTTCCCAACTCAATTTTGGTAGCTTCAAAGTCCTCAACTAACACATCTTGCTTCTCTTCCTTAGGCCTATAAGTAGTGACCTTAACCATCCACTTTCCAGTCTTAGCATCAGCAAACATGCGCGCTATGCTTTTCACCTTCTTGGCTTTAGGGGTTTTCTGAGCATACTTACTCACAATATCTTGCACTGGTATGAACACAGGAATCAGTTCCGCTTCTTATTGACTGAAGAAGTTAACCATTTGAGCGTGTCATTGGTTGTTGCTGGTTGGGGACCGACTTTAATAGGAGTATCCATTAAATCCAGGGTTACATCTTCAAGATCAAAAAGATCTTTCCCAATTTGATCACCATCACCAATTTGATAATTCAAGTCTTCAAACTTGTCATCTTCTAGATTAACTATCTCCGTCTGTTCTTGAGTCATCTTTTCCTTCTTTTGTGATCAGGAGCGTGACCTAGTGATACATTGAGGAGAAACCATAGATGAAATTTTTTCAATAGACTTCTTTTTAGATTCTTTCTTCTGCTGCTTACCAGATGAACCTTAATCTCTGAGGAAAAATCTGCAACTGGAGCTCTGAAAAACCCTTACCTCCGCTCTTTGTGCATATAGACAACAACAAAAATTCAAAAATAATGAATTCCAAGGAGGGATTTTTAAAAGAAACATCTCGAATGAGTAATTAATTACCCATAATTAAGACAATAATGTCTCGAAGAGAGAAGTGACCGTTCCCACATGCGATCATTTACTGCCACTTTGCGCAAACTTTTATGTCACACAAATTCCTCATTAATTCGATAGCTCAGACATGACTTAACCGCTGCCAAAAGAATTCTTCATTAAAATCTTTACCCAAGTGGGACCCACATCTAAAAAGATGGTGGCTATCCTTGGTTTATGCCACATGTCATTTTTTAAAGATCCTTGAACACTCTTGAACCCTCTTGAACACTCTTGAACAAAGTTCAAAGATGTTCGTATGTGTTCACCCTCGTTCAAGCCCATTCCTTAATATTCCGCCAACACTTTCGTACAAAGGGCCAAATTATTTAACCGATAACCTTTCACCCTTGATCGACCAAAGTTCTGTAACTTGTGATCATGAAACACCTCCTTTAGCGAAAACGCTAATCACCCGCTTCCGCTTCATAAAGAATATGAATGAGCTTGAACATCCTTGAACACACTTGAACTGAGTTCAAGGTTGTTCATAGGTGTTCAAACCTATTCAAAAGATATGTTAGCAAAAGACTTTTCTCTCAGCAAGCAACGATGGAACATAGGGAAGATCTTTCACTGGGATTTTAAACATGAGTGCTTAGGCAGCTTGAGATACACAAAATAACAAGGTGACTCTGAAAAAGTAACACTAAGGACAAAGATCAAGATTTGGACTAACATCGGCTCTGACTGGGGACTGGCTTTTCTCAAAAGCCAGAGAACTCAACTACTCTGGTTTCGCAAATTGCTGCAAAAAGGGTTCAGAAAACTCACAAGAAAGGAAAGACACACCAAACGGAATCAAACCTAACCTAATATATATAGTAGGACACAGAGACTGAGACTAAAGCTTCAGCAATTTAAGATCTTTCCCATTATAGGAAAATGGTAAGATCGTTCCATCTGTATAAGCCAACTTGAAAGAATTCATTCCCAACTCTTTAGTGATAACAAAGGGGCCTTTCCACAGTGAGTCAAACTTACTGTGGGCGCCTTTAGGAGCTTTTCTTTTGTCCCATAGCAGAACTTCATCTCCCTTCAAAAAACTTCTGGTTCTTTCTTTCCTGTCAAAAATGTTCTTCACTCTAGCTTGATGCTTAGTAACCTTATCTACCAGAGCTTCTCTTTCTTCTTCTAGTTTATGCAAGTACATAATTCTTTTCTCCAAGGAGTCTTTGAAAGTTTGATCCTCAATAACCATTTGCAGCTTAGCTGTGGAGAGTTCCAGAGGAACTGATACTTGTGCCCCAATTCCATACACCAACTCAAAGAGTGCCATACCGATTGCTCTTTTAGGTGTAATTCTATCAGCCCAAAGGGCTTCAAAAAGCTTCTTATGCCAATTTTTTCCACTATCATCTACCAGCTTTTTCATGATCATTATCAAGTTTTTATTACTTGACTCGACCTATCCATTTCCTTGGGGGAAATAATCAGATGAATGAGCCAGAGAAATATTGTGGTCAAAATAGAAAAGGGAAAGCTCTTGCGAAGAGAAATAAGTGGGATTATCTGCTACAATCTTTTGGGGTACTCTGAAATGCACCAAGATGTTATCTTTTAAGAAATCACAAACTACTTGGGAATTAGCCTTTTTGGTTGGAATAGCCTCGACCCACTTAGTGAAGTAGTCAGTCATTGTTAGGATATAAATGTGACCTACACTTGACTGAGGACTGACAGGGCCTATAAAATCAATACCCCATTGCTTGAATGGTTCACTCACCACAACTGGTCTTAAGGGTAAAGCAACTAATTGAGGTCTTCCAGAAAATAATTGACATTTTTCACAATTCCCGACGAATGCATAGGCATCTTTGAACATACCTAGCCAATAAAAACAATTTCAGAGGATTTTGAATGTCGTTACCATAGACGAGAAATGGCCTCCACAAGCCTCTTCATGAAAGGTCTTGAGCAACTTCAATTGCTGTCTTTTATCCACACATCTTAGAAATGTACCATCAAGACCCCTTTTATAGAGCACACCTTGCCATATTACATACTTAGCAGCTTGCAGCCTTAGAGTTCATCTTTCTTTAGGTGACAACCTTTGTGGACATTCTCCATACATCAGGAAATAGGCAATGTCACAGAACCAAGAATTTATTAAACTAGCCAATAATACTTGAGATATTTCAGATTCTGGATTTTCAGGATGACTAACATTTTCTGCAATAAATTTACACAAACCTCTACCTCTAACTAGCTTAGTGGGTTTGATTATCAAATCATATTCTTGAATCTTTGTCACCCGTGCTGCTCTTTTGTTCATGGCTATTTCTTGTTGGGTGAGTAGCACCTTCACCACTGAATCAGGGACACACACTATAGAATGAGAATGGAGGATGTAGAATCTGAACTGATTAACTGATTTCACCACAACAAAGGCTTGTTTTTCAATTGGAGAATACTTTAGTTCATGCTTCTTTAAAGGTGTACTCATGAAAGCGATGGGGGATTCATTTCCTGAAACATCTTTTTGAGTTAGAATTCCAGACAATGTGTGATCAGAAGCGTAACAATAGATGATAAAATCTTTTTTGTAATCTGGATAAACTAGAGATGGGGCATTGGCCACAACTGTCTTAATTTCTCCAAAAGCCTTTCTACCTTCTTCTGTCCACTTAAAGGGATGTTTTTCACTCGTCATTCCCACTATGTGCCTTGTTAACTCAGAAAAATCTGGGACAAAATCCCTCAAGAAGTTGATCTGACCGAAGAAAGATTTGAGTCCTATCCTTGTTGAAGGTAGACTGATCTATTGAATAGCCTTGACTCTTTTGGGATCAATTTTAATTCCCTCTTTGGATACGATATGTCCCAATAATTTTCCCTCGGTTACACCAAAAACTAATTTTCTAGGATTAAGAGATATGCCATGATCTCTACATCTCTGCAGAACTGATTTAAGGTCTCGAACATGATGTTTCCTCCTTTTGGAGTACACAGTTAAATCATCAAGGTAAATTACTATGATTTTATTTTTCAAATTAGCAAAAGAGGAATCCGTTGCCCTTTGAAAAGTTGCCCCTGCATTGATCAGGCCAAAGGGCATCCTATTGTAAGCAAAAGTTCTCCATGGTGTAGTGAAAGCAGTCTTCTATTTATCATCATCGGCTACACTTACTTGATTGTATCCAGAAAACCCATCAAGCAGAGACATCATTTCTGACCCTGCAACTGCCTGTAATACGTGTTCCATTTTGGGCAGGGCATAATTATCTTTGAGACTGGCCTAATTTAAATTCCTAAATTCTACACAGATCCTTATTTTGCCATTCTTTTTTCTGACAGGGACAATATTCGCAAACCAGGTTGAATGGTGGATAGGGTAGATGATTCTGGCTTTTAGCATCTTGTCAACCTATTTTAAGATCACTTTTGAAACCTTGGGATTGTAACTACGAAGCTTTTGCCTAAAAGGTTTTGATTCAAGCTTGAGAGGGATGTGATGACTAAATTTCCCTTTCTAAAAATATTTAAGATCACTATAATCCCAAGCAAAAACATCAGTGTAGGCTGTTAATAGGATTTGAAGGTTTTTTTTTCTTGGGCAGACAAAGTTTTACCTATAGAAATCCACTTAGGTTCAGCCGCAGTGCCAATGTTTACCTTGTCATATTCCTTTTGCACATATGATTGAGAATTTTTTTTTGAAATGAAACTATCATCCTTTCGAGAAAAAAAGTTCTCTAAGGAAACCAAACCTTTGGGAATTTTGTTTCTCTTCAACTGGACAACTTCTTGTAAGAATTTAGGATTTATCCCTCCATTGTCTTCATTCATTCCTTCAAAGTACATAGAAGAGAAAGCTTCTACACACGCCATAAAATCCTTTATCCGGGTATCATCTTCAAAAACTTGCATGTGTTCAATGTTATCTGGGATAGCCAGTCTATATATCATCTCGACCCTATATGTTCCTATTTTGAAATCTGGGTGAGGAAGGAGTAGAGACGCTGATACAGCTAGGGAATCAACCCTTGTATTAAGACTCCTGGGAATAGCTTCTATGGAAAAGGCTTCAAAATAATCCATTTCGTCCCATACCAAATTTTTGTAATGTCTTAAACGCTCATTTTTTACTGAAAAGTGACCCTTTACTTGTTTGACGATAAGCTCAGCATCGCCTTTCACAACAAGTGCCTTTACTCCCAATGCTTTGGCTTCTCTTAACCCTAACAAAAAAGCCTCATATTCGGCGGTATTGTTGGTATTTTAAAAATCCAGTTTGTAGGAAAAAGGAATATACTGATCATCAGGCCCCTTGAAGACTACACCAGCTCCAGAACCCGCGATAGCACAACTACCATCAAATTCCATCAACCAAATTTTCTAATTTATACTAGGATGTTCACAAACAGGAAGGGCTTCATCTGAGAAAATCATGTAATTACCAAATTCACAGTCTTCAAATAAAACTTGTGCCTTAGGATCATCAGATGGAATTACAGTGTATTTGTTCTTGGCTTTAGGTTCCAGTTTGACCTTTTTCTTCCCAATAGGGATGATGGCTTCTGACCAATCCATCTTTATTTCCCCACCCATGTCTCTGTAGAAAGTTCTACTCAAGAGCATACCGTAACTTGCAGGTATGTCTGCTACTAAAATAGTTAGCTTGAGCCTCTTATTAGGCTAGGCTGCTAAAACAACTTGAGCATCTTTAACTTGACCAATTAAGGGCACTTGTTTTCCATCCATTGAATAGCACCTCCCAAAGCCTTGGCTACAGACGAGGGGATAACGTTATGGGAGGCCCCCGAGTCTATAATGCAGTTACTCAATTTGAGGCCATTTAAGAGTAGGGAAATATAAAAGGGGTCAGGCTTCCTAGTTTCATCAAATTCACATTTCACTTCAGGAGTAGGAGTGACAGCAGTGTCACTCTGATTCATGACAAACGGTGAAATAACTGCAGGAAAATCAACTGGATGATCAATTGGGTCAACAACACATTGGTTAGATTGTGACGAGTCCACAAGGTCACCTTTCACATATTTGACTAATTTTTCTAATTCTTTGGGGTTTAACCTCAGATGTTTTGCGGGAGAGATTTGGATAGTAGAAGACTTGCAAAATTCTACAATATCAAAAGAAGACAAGCCAGAGTATTTTTGCACAACCTTAACATCAGGAGTCAAAGAGATAGAAGAAGAAGCATTACTTACAAGATCATGAGTCTTATGGACAGGATTAGCTGGAGTTGAACTGTTCTTTGAAAACTTTTTATTTCAAGTAAGCATAGCACAAGCAGGATCCCTAAGGGTGACCAGAATATCTCCTCTTTCTAAGTCAGATTCATATTCTAAAAAGTATGAACCAGAGTCACCAGGTCTATCTTAAGGGAGCTCTTCCACAGTACATTCTCCTAACATATCTTTAGTGGCCTCCATTTGTACATGTCTTTGCATATCAAGGCAAGAATTACCATCATGATCTGTTGTTAGATGAAAGGAACACATGACAACTTCTTTTGGTGAGGCTTCTATGGACAATCTTGGTTGATTTAGAGGCAACAGAGGAGTTTTATTGTGCCATTGATTAGGTTGCTTTTGGCTGATATCTTGATAAGGAGAAGGGAATGAAGATCCTTATTTTGGTAATTGCCTCTTCAAGGAAATTACGTCATTCAATAATCTTTGAACAACTGGATTTGTAGGAGCTGAAGTAGAAGGTTGAGAATGAGGATTCTGAACATCTTTTCTCCATTTCCCAGCTGTAATAAGATCATCTTCTAACTCAGTAGCCTGTTCTTGGGAAACAACTAAATTAGCTGGTCTACTCCTTCTTAAGTGAAATCCTATGTACGGGGGCATAGAATTTACAAAGAATCACTGCTGGTTTTCAGGGGTTGGTCTTTTGGCAACAGGGATTCTATGGATAAATTTGTTGTATCTTGCCACATAATCTCTCATTGGCTCATGAATCTCCTTCTTCATTTGTGTCAATTGTGCTAGCAAAGAATGTTCATCATCAGCTCCTTTAAAACGCCCTTCGAATGTTGTCTTCATGGTTTGCCAATTTTTTGATTGATCCAGCTAGTAGATGGCCAAACCATTCTGTAGCTCCTTCTAAGAGAGATTGAGTGAAGAGTCTTACTGCTACATCTTCATGTTGTACTGCTAGAATGGCAGTAGCTACATTGAATGCATTCAAGTGCTCATCTACCGAAACTTTACCATCTCCCAAAAATTTAGGTAAGACTTCTTTAATACCTTTAGGGAGAGGATGATGAGCTCCCAAATTCAAAGGACCAATGACTGCACCCCATGGTTGAGCCATAACTGTACTTGGAAATATTGTAACTAGAGGTGGTGCTTGAATACCAGACAAAGTTAAAGCTTTCCAGACACTAGAGGATGAAAAAGAATTGGGGGCAACTTTAGGAGGAGAAGGTCTACTTTTTGTATTGGGTCTTAAGATGGAAGAGGAGGAAAAATGAAGATTTTTCAAGCTTTCAAAGAAAGTATCAAAAATACCCTCCTTCCTCTGAGACCTGGTGTAAGGTCGAGAATCTAGAATTATTCTATCTTATTACCTCTGAGCAATTCTGTCAACAACTTGTACCTCCTGGGCGATTGGGAGTCCTCTTAACCACTCTCCTATATCTTCCTCTTCTTCTAAAACTAGGAGAACTTGTTGATACTGGTGATAGCTGGTCTTTAAACTCCAAGCAATAGTGTTCAAATTAGAAATGATATCTTCTTGAGTGTTTTAAAAATTAAGATCTGGTTGGATAATAGGAGGCTGCTCCTGCAAATTGGGTATTATCACATCTGGTAGGACCATAACTTATTCATAAAATAGAGCATTAAACACAGGTCTACAACATAAGCGATCCCTAGTAGAGTTGCCAAAAATCTGTTAGTGAACAGATTTGTCTTTTTACAAATAACCTCTTAAGTTTACTCCATCACCCTTAAAAGACAAACAATTTCTAACAGTTGGGTAAGTGTATTTTGTAATCACTTCCCTCTGAATTTTATAACAGGCACAACTCCCTTATATGATATTCAATGAAATGAGAAAATAATTTAATCTGTTAGCTTTTAACCAGAAAGCTTATAAAGGCAACAATATCATTCTTTGATGATATGCTTCGAAACAACTTGTGAAGTAAATATAACCAGGTAATGAATAGGAAGGAAATACAGTCACTTCCACAATGGCATTTCATGAAAAACATAAACAACTTTTGACTGTAGATAATAGATAATAGATAAAATTCAAGATTTAGATATCATGCAACAGCTGACAAAGATATAAAATAGGCCAAACAATATGCCAACACAGGGCACCTTCCTCAAAATCATAAACAACATAGATTCATTAACTTTCCTGTCATATACTTCAAAAATTACTACACAAGTAATTGTCTGAAATTCAATTCTATTCACAACATTCAAAATCTGAACTATAATTATCAAAACTATATCTATCTATCAAATTTTTTCTGAACCCTTTCAAAGTTTTAGCAGTCAGAATAAATAGCAATAGAGCACCGAGAGGCCTCCCGAAAAACACGGCCTCTCGGTGAAACAGTTAAGTAACTAATCCATCAGTCAGAGGACACATGTCCTTAAAGTTTAGCATAATAACATAGTAAAAAGGGAAACTAGATGGCATAACTAGGCTCTTTATCTAAGGAACGATCCTCACTTGTCGCTGGACTCCCTTCTTCATCGGTAACCAATTGAGTCGGCTTCCATTCTTTGTATGCTTGAACTAATTCCTTTGCAAGCAACAGGTGCGGGATTTTAGAGTTCACTATTCAGGCCATGGAGGCGTCTTTATTCTAGCTCAGCTTCTTCACCTTATCAGTAACATTAGATAACTGATCAACACACAAATAAAGCATGGATTCAATCCTTGCTATCTAGGTCAAATCAGAGGCCTTGGGATGAATCTTGTCTCTGATAGTTTTAATAGCTGATTCAAAAGCATCCAAAGCACCTTTCAATTCTTGTTCACCAAAGATAGAGGGCTAGGTATAAGTGAAATTAATCACTTTCAACTCTGTTAGGGCAGCCTTTTAGATTTGCTTTGCTTCAGCTTCATATTCTTTATTCTCTGTAATGGCACTTCTTATCAGAGCAATACGCCAGCTGATGTTTTTTCTGAGTATGAAGAAGTAGGACTCCTCGGCACCTTTAATTGACTTTTTTGCATAGAATTTATTAAAGCCATGCCTTTTGATTTCCATAAATTTGGTCATTGCTGACACCCACTTTTCTTCATCTGTGCCCCATAATTGACGTTGAGCCTGCAGTTCCCCTATAGTTGTCTCGATGTTATGAAGAATTGAATGGGAATCTTTAATATACTGTCTGCCATTATTTAGCACTTGAGCCATCCATTCATCCACTGAAGAAACTAGAGTTCATCCCCTTTGAACTTGATTCAGTAGAGTCTTATTTTCTTCAGAATTGGGATCGAACAGTTGAGAAGACTGAGACAACGGGGTAGCATCAAAGTTGCAAAATGCATTAATAAATTGAGAAAGTGAAACAATGGTTTGTTTCAATTCTTTCTTCTCTTTGCTATCCTGCACCGATGTAATCAACATTTATTGGGCTATTTCTTTGAATAGGTGGTTTTTCCAGGCTCTGTCCATTGTTCCCAACTCAATTTTGGTAACTTCAAAGTCCTCAACTACTACATCTTGCTTCTCTTCCTTAGGCCTTCTCTTCCTTAGGCCTATAAGTAGCGACCTCGGCTGTCCACTTTCCAGTCTTAGCATCAGCAAACATGTGCACTGTGCTTTTCACCTTCTTGGCTTTAGGGGTTTTCTGAGCATACTTACTCACAATATCTTGCACTGGTATGGACACAGGAATTAGACTCCACTTCTTATTGACTGAAGAAGTTAACCATTTGGGCATGTCACTAGTTGTTGCCGGTTGGGGATTGACTTTAATAGGAGTATCCATTAAATCTAGGTTTACATCTTCAAGATCAAAAAGATCTTTCCCAATTTGATCATCATCACCAATTTGATAATTCAAGTCTTCAAACTTGTCATCTTCCAAATTAACTGTCTCCGTCTGTTTTTGAGTCATCTTTGCCTTCTTTTGTGATCGGGAGCGTGAACTAGTGATACATTGAGGAGAAACTACAGATGAAAGTTTCGCAACAGACTTCTTTTTAGATTCTTTCTTCTACTGCTTACCAGATGAACCTTAATCTCTGAGGAAAAATCTGCAACTGGAGCTCCAAAAAACCCTCACCTATGCTCTTTGCGCATATAGACAACAACAAAAATTCAAAAATAATGAATGCCAAGGAGGGATTTTTAAAAGAAACATCTCGAATGAGTAATTAATTACCCATAATTAAGACAATAATGTCTCGAAGAGAGAAGTGACTGTTCCCACACGCGATCATTTACTGCTACTTTGCGCAAACTTTTATGTCGCATGAATTCCTCATTAATTCGATAGCTCAGACATGACTTAACCGCTGCCAAAATACTTCTTCATTAAAATCTTTACCCGAGTGGGACCCACATCTAAAAATATGACAACTGTCCTTGGTTTATACCACATGTCATTTTTTAAAGATCCTTGAACACTCTTGAACCCTCTTGAACACTCTTGAACAGAGTTCAAAGATGTTCGTATGTGTTCACCCTCGTTCAAGCCCATTCCTTAATATTCCACCAACACTTTGGTACAAAGGGCCAAATTATTTAACCAATAACCTTCCACCCTTGATCGACCAAAGTTCTGTAACTTGTGATCATGAAACACCTCCTTTAGCAAAAATGCTAATCACCCACTTTCGCTTCATAAAGAATATGAATGAGCTTGAACATCCTTGAACACCCTTGAACTGAGTTCAAGGTTGTTCATAGGTGTTCAAACCTGTTCAAACCTGTTCAAACTTGTTCAAAAGATACGTTAGCAAAAGACTTTTCTCTCTTTAGCAAGCAACGATGGAACATAGGGAAGATCTTTCACTGGGATTTTAAACATGAGTGCTTAGGCAGCTTGAGATACACAAAATAACAAGGTGACTCTGAAAAAGTAACATTAAGGACAAAGATCAAGATTTGGACTAACAGTGTATATGTGTGTGTGTGTGTATATATATATATATACACACACACACAAATGTGTGTATATGTGTAAATATGTATATATACACAAATATGTGTATATGTGTGTGTGTGCGCGTGCGCGCACACACACACATATTGTAGACACCTAAATCTAATTAACCTAATTCAATCATATTTAGTGCCTTCTTGGACATATCAGCTAAGTAATGAAGCATTACCTAATTGACCTATGTCATCCCACAACTTTAATTAATTCAATTAATAGGCTATAGTCCTGATTAATTATTAAAAGCAACCAATAGCTTAATAATTAACTAAAACCTTATTCCCCTATTATCGAATGAATATGTTATTTATATAATTCAATTCATTAATATTCCCTTTAACCCCTAACCTAATCTATCCCAACCACCTAACCTTGAGTTCTAACTCAACCCAACCTCTTCACACATGCTAACCTAACCAATCCCAACCACCTAACCCTGAGTTAAAACTAATCCCAACCTCTTCACCCCTGCTAATCCTATCTTAAACCCTAACCCTAATCCTAAACTCTCCCTAATGATGTCACATTCCTAATCTTTAGATTAGGAATTCAATCCCTTCCCCAAAGTCAACAATCTCAAGCCAAGCCTATCCATATGCATTTAAAGGCTCTTACACCTTCATAAATGCCTCTTACATCCCCCATTAAGGCTCTTACACCCTCTTTATGAGCCTTATCTTCTAGAGGCTTCTTGGTCCATTTCCCTAAATGGTCATATTGCTCCCTACTTTCAACCCAATCCCCTTGTGACAAGTGTCACAATTTTATGCACTTGAAGAAGCACAATCCATGTGCTCTCTTTTAGGGGCATCTGGACCTCTCTTCAAATTTGCATCCTGACCCTTGATTCCTCACCCATTTTCTATAAAAGAAACCTCATTCCTTCATAATTTCATCCACCTTCCATGTAGAGTTATAATGCTATTTTGAGAGCAAATCACAAATCCATCTTTTAGAGAAGAGTTATAACGCTAGTTTGAGATCATAGCTTGAAGCTTTAAGCACATACATGAGCACACATCCACAATAAATGGACAAATCCAATGAACAAAATGGAGTTTGAATGAGCTTGTAAGAGGTTTGCACTTTCTTCATTTAGCTTATTTCAAGTTTTCATTTTATGTCTTAGCATGTATGTAGTTTAGATTATTAGTT
>MU226145.1:1630022-1680108 GCA_018584345.1 Thuja plicata
ATGTTATAGATGTTTCATTGTATTGTTTTGTATAAATTCATAATATCAATATAAATGAAACTTTCTCATTTTGTATTAATAGAAAATAGTCATATTGTTATATGAATGTTGCTATCTATCTCCAATAATAAGTTTGGTTGCTTCAATAGTATGAATGAAAAAAAATTTGTTTGATACAAGTGTGATGTCTATGATAAATGTTCCTATGTGTCACTGTGGTGATGGAGTGCACTGCGTGTTGAGGACGTCACAGACAAACAATAATCAGAACTGTAAATTTTGGACTTGCAAAAATAAGAAAAAGGTTGTTAATATCACTATATTTAATGTTTACAAATAATAAACAGTAATCATTATAGCAATACTAACTTAGATTTATATTGTAGGATGGCGGTGGATGTAGCTACTTTTGGTGGGCCGACGATGCCCCATCTCTGTCTACATCATCTGCACCATCTAGACATATACCTATTGCGGTTCATGAGTGCAAGTCCTGCAAGGCGCTCAAGACCGCTATGGCAAAAGCGGAGGCTACCTATAAAGCCGATGTCAAGTTTCTACGATATTTTGTTTGTGCTCTAATCAAACTACTTTGTTGGGCCATTCAACAAAAAATAGCTATATATATATTGTGATGAGGACTAGAAGACTTATTTAATATCAATTGCATTACCATATCATTCATGTAGATCCTAGACATCAAATTTGGACATCAATTAAACTTGATTCTAAGTGCAAAGAAAAACAAAATATGATGTATTTGTCATTTGTGAAAGATTGAATATGATGTTCCATATAAATTTAAAATATAATCTAATAATTAGTAAAAAGGAGATCAACATATATTTTTATGAGAATAAGCATGAAAAAATAGTTGTATAAAAGAAAAGTAGACGTGCTACTACACATAGTAGTAATCCATAAAACTAATTCAAGCAACAAGTGAGCTATCTTTTCCAAGTTTTATCCATGAATATATAAGCAAATGTATGATCAGAATCACAATTAAAAAAAATACAAAATAAAAAAAATAAAAAAATGGACAAAATAAATCGCAACATTAAATTAAACATTATTAAATAATAATAAAAAATTATAAAGTCTTTGTCGAATTCCAAATCTAATTTGAATTGTAGAACCAAACATAGAATATGGAGTGTCTAATTTCAATTCCAATTCGAAATTGTTGAACCAAACACAGAAGTTGGAATTTGTTAGTTCCAATTCCAATTTCAAAATTGGCAACCAAACGCAAAAGATGGATTGACTAATCCATCTTCCGGGTCAACCAAACGGTCCAAATTATAACCAAAAGATGCAAAACCAGAATTTCAAAACCCAATTTTGAGATAATTAGGTTTTGAGTCAAATTCCAATTCCCCAACCAAACGGGGCCTTTCTGATTTTAAGATTTCAAGAACTAATCCCCAAACTCCAACTTGGCCATAACTACCCTTGTCATTCTTGAGAAATTGCAGACGAGGCACAATATGCTTCCTAAAAGATGTAGTTGAGTGATTGAAGATACACACAAACACATCTATAGAAGTGACTTTGAAAGCATGGGGAAAATGCAGATCAACCATTCGACCAAATGCAAATGGGTGTACATTCTAGAATGAAGAGGGCTAGTAAAATATTAAAAGGCATCACAAAGTATGTGGTGGTAACCATAATAAGTGTGAACTTGAAATGGCTCATGGGGAGGTCATCTTGTAGAGTGCATGACTACAAGGGATTACACAAAATTGATGTGTCAAAGAATGATGCCGATATCAAAATGAAAAACCAGAGACACCAATTTCATATTGGAAATTCTGCTGGTAGAAATGCTTGCAAAATGTGGAAGCATTGAAAAGGCACACAAACTATTTGACAGAATTCCTCAAAGAGATGGTGTTTCATGGAATGCAATAATAACACAGACATGCACATGAAGAATGTAATCTTAACCAGCTTCTAAAAGTCTCGAGATAATGAAGGTGGTAGATAATGCCTTAAGCAATGTCATCCTATCTCATACAATGGTCACGGGGATATACCAAAGATATAGTTCAAAAACTATCAAGAAAATGCAATTAGCAGATGTAAATCAGTTTCACCACATTTGCCAACACATTTCACATGTGGAGTATAGATGAGGCACGTGAACTATTCATCAGAATCCCTCAAGTTATGTTATCATTTACCATGCAATGGAAATGCACAAAATGGATTTGATGATAAGGCTTTTTAGATGTTCCAAGATAATATGTATGGAAGGTGCAAAGCCAAATTTCCACAACCTTTGGTGGCACCCTCCCTACCTGCGAGAAAAGGGAGAAGATTTCAACTCAACATGAAAACATGTAATGGAAACGTAAAGTTTTTGATAGGATGCCTCACAGATATGTCATCTCATGGAATGTAATGATTGTGTGTGTATGCTATGAATCACGTATGTAACCAGCTAGGTATGAGCCAAATTCTAGCCAAATTCCACAACCTTGCTAAGTGTCCTCCTTGCATGCACCATAACGGAAGTTTTAAAAATAATGAAGGGGCACCATTCAAACTATGAAAATAAGGCATCAAATTATTTGACTAATACTCCAATTAAATATTCTGGTCTCTACAAGAGAAGTATGTTAAAATTGGGAAACCCACGACTTGTTTAACATAATGCCTCAAAGATATGTCATGACTCTAATACATGCATGGGTTATTTTCAGTTGACAACATTTACAAACTTTCAAACAAATGTAATTGTTTTATGTTATGATTACAAATGCCATGGTGGATAGGAAAATCTTGAGCAAACATAGTTGGTGGCTACAAAGATGAGCTACACAACCATGATACTTTATGTCTGCACCAATACATGAACTTTGAACATGGATTATTATCAACACAAATGAGAAATTTTCAATTAAATGCAAGTAACATGTATAAGGGCAAAGTCCTTAAGCCCCTACTGTATTCTTCCTTTGAGTATCACAATGGATCTAGATCATTAAAAATGTGTCCTCAAGATAGTCAGAATGGGAATGAAGATCAACTACACACACCTAATAATCAACTATATATTTATTGCAATAAGGCAACTTTATCATTATTATTTGAAATAAAAAGAATAGGATTCGAACCCGATCAATTTAGCTTTGCTAGCATTATCCAAACTTTTGGTAACTTGGGATATTTTTAAGTAGGAAAGGAACTACACCATGACATAATTAGAAGAGGATTTCAAATTGATGAATTCTTAGGGAATGTTGTTGTTGACATGTATGTAAAATGTGGAAACATGGAGGATACACTCCATATATCTGACACAATGATGCAATAAGATATGGTATCATAGACAAGTATTATTATAGGGTGTGAATAGAATGGGGCTCATTGAAGAATTTTTAGAGATGCTCCATCAAATGTAGCAAGTGGGAGTAATGCCAAACTTGACAACCTTCACAAGTGCTCTGCATTAAATTCATGGCACAATGAACTATTTGACAGATTTCTTCAAAGAAAAATTCTCTCACAAAATCCAATGATTGCAAGATTTGCTAAGGATGGACATGTTAAGAATATTGCAAAGAGATATCACCACATGGTCATATTGTAAATAATAGGTACTGGGAGGGGGGTGAATCAATACAAACAAATATTGAACTAATTTAACCAATAAATAGCTGCCGCAATACTTTCTAAATTATAAAATAAGTAACTGTTGCAAATACAAAAAAAAAAGTAATAACATGCATCCACAAGTTCCACACACATAGCACAAATATTTTTATGTGGAAAACCTTGTAAGAGGGAAAAAAAACATGGTGGAGATGACACCCACAAGCCCAATACTGTAGTATATGAGTTTGCCCTGTTAGGAGCTACAAATAACCTTTTTGAGGGTTCACTCGGTTAGGAGTGACTAGCACACTATTAGGAGTACAATAAGATCAACTATGATCTACCTCTCTAGAGGATTTTAAACCTCAATGAAGAAGTTACCCTGTTAAAGGATTTACAAAAATAAATTGTTAGAGTTCACCTGGTTAAGGGACATTTCTTGCTGTAACTATTAGGGAATAATAAGTGTAGTGATCTGGATGTAGCACTGATTTCTTGTTAGATCCTATAAGTTCTCTGTACTCTACAACTGCTCTCTACTCTCTCCTCTCTGATCACAACCTAACTTGAAATCATAAAACCCTAATCACACAAAACAACTCTTGCCACTTCTCACAACAACAACAATAATTCTTCTTTACAATATGAGCAGTTCCTATAAATAAACAACTTGCACCGCCATAAAAAATGATTTTCAAATTGCTTTCCCACAATAAAACCATGTGTCAAATTGATAATATTTATGAAAGAAATGATTTATCATGACCGCGTTAGGTCAAGATAAGATCTGCAGGTTTATATCTCCAAGGTAGTTAACATGTTTTGGCTTCTCTATTGCAACACCTCAAATCTGTCTTAAATGCTTGTATCGATCTCGTAATAAATTTTAATACATTGGATGTATAACCTTTATTACATGTGATCATAACATTATAAATGGTGACACATACTTTATCACTCACCGATCTATGATCTACCAACCAAATGATCAAGAACATAAGAGTTCTACCTGTCTTAGTCTCTGTGATACTCAAAAATCTATCACCGCTCAACCAAATGAGTTGTGGTTGGAACCACATTGCAATATAAGTTGGTTGAAGCTTAATTTGTGACTGCTCCTCATAATTCTATTTGTACCATTATTTCCACCAAAGTGATGTTTGCACAGTCTACTGATCTTCTGGACTTAACCAATTTTCAGTATTACCTCCTTACCGATTGTATCTTTACTTTACCTATATTATATTATGACCGTACTTACTTAGTTTCATTGAGATAACTTAGTTGACATCAATGAAACCCAAATAAGTGACTCCTTATAACTGCGCCACAATATCCAACAATCTCCCAACACAATACCAATAATACACAATACCGATAATCTCCTCCTTCAGCATTGATGGCAAACATATGCTAACTAATTACAATTGTGCAATCATAATATTTATAAATCCCTATACACATACTCCCCATACATGCATATACTCCCCCATACATATACTTAATCATGCATATACTCCCCCTTTGACAATAATGACAAAGGTGCCAAAAACTATAATATATGTATACAAAATCTTACTTACATCCTGCCAAAGATTACCTTGAAGTGAATCTTTGCTGAAGTCAAGGATGTTTTCCATACCTTTTTCAAGCAACCCATAGCAATTATTTTCTCAATCAAGCTAGAAGCTAGCTCTTCCATGCTATCTAAAGTGCTGAGGTTGGGTAAGGAAAGTGTGGATTCTGCCTTCTTCACATTTTGTTGCATCACCTCTATTATAAGGGATAAGGTTGATTGAAGTTCGAGTAGAGTGACCATTCTCTTCTCTTTCTCATTTTAAATATGCTTGACATTATTTTAAATTTCTTGACCTGACTATTGTAAGTAGTGAATGAACTTGACAATGGATCAAACTTACCACTTAAGTTCTCCAACTCCTTTTGTGCTTCTGCTCTACTTTGTTCTAAATCTTGAACAAAATTGGAATACCTTGATACTTTGACAATCAATTGACCTGCCTCATTCGAAGTAGTCTTAACTTTCTCTATCAAATTTGACAATTTGATCCTATCTATGGTAATCTTCTCCATCATCTTTCATATTAGCTTCTTCTCTAAGTTATCCTCTGCATTCTTCACTGCAGCTGAGTGCAAATCTGGACCTTGATGTAGAATTTCCTTCACAAGAGTGTCCATCTGATCAATAGGTTTGTCATCTTAATCATTTTAAACCTTAGTCACTAACTCATCTTGGATAGGCACTAACTCAGCTAGGATGTCTCTAGCCTGCCTTAATACTCACATCTTCTTCTTCTTTGATTTCACCTTGTTTCTTACAACCTGAATACTTAATTGTTCTGACAGTTTCATATATTCCTTAGGTTTCAGTTTGGATATATCAATTGGTGTGATTGATAATTATTCTTCATCAACTTCTTCTTCCTCTTCTACAACAGTCATTGGTTTATGTCTCTTATTTGCACTTATAACTTCAAGACTTAATTTCCTTGTAGTTTCTGGTTCCGCTTCAATATTTTTCTAAATCTCCTCCTGCTTACTCTCAAAAAATTTCTATTCTTCCTTCTCATTAAGAATCTCCTCTATATGTGTCATAGGAAATGGTGAGGATGAATTCTCTTTGCCTATTATATCTGCAATTTCAATCTCATCACCACCTATTTGTGATAAACTGATACTTAGTGTTTCAATGTCCTTTACCATGTTAGGAACATCAGGAACAATATTCCCAATTAACTGATCTACATGAACTTTTTCTTCTTGGACTAATACCACCTTTATCTATACTATCTCTTTCCATGTCTCAATAGTTTCATCATGTACATTATGTGTGTCGTCAATTAGAAGTCTAGCTGCTCTGCTCTTAATTTTGAATTTATGTTTGTTGAACAACTCCACAATAGGTAATAATAATCACGCCAAAGCTTCTCCTAGGAACAATGTATTCAAACTAAGTATTATTTCCCTATCATGAAGTGCATTTGAATTGTCAACCCAGGGACATATACTTGAAGTGGGACAACACGGTTTATGTACTAAGTCTCTCATAGAGTCATGTTACTTAAGCTGCATGAAGGAAAATACATGAAAGGAACTTACACTATTGCTGCAGGAAAGTAAACACACACAAATACTTAATGAAATTGATGCTGACAACTATAAGTTCAGCTTTAACCTATTCTATCAACCCAAAGCATTCACTATGATTATCCCTGCAGGTGTTGTAGGAACATATACAAGTTATAATGCTGCAGGAGGAAATAGTAAATTCTACTTGAAATATTGTAAATACTTAAAAAAATTAACCTAGTCTACTCTAAGACACCTTCTAAGTGGGCCCCCTTGGTCAGCTTCTACTAGCTACTAACAAAAAATATAACTCAAAATCACTCCATTTTATTTCTAGAAAAACTAATTACATCATAGTAAAATAATACATGGAACTAAAAGAGTAACTTTTCTTTGAATTGCAACAATGGTACAATCATCCAACTAACTACAATCTAACAATCATATCCCTTTATATAGAGGATTGATATTTATTTAAACATAAAGATAAGGTCTGACTGATTCATGCCATAAAGAAAGGAGAATGCAACAACCCACGACAGAATATCATATAGACTAGATAACCGCTTCAACAGAGTATTGACCACAAAGAAAATATAGCATAATTGTGTTCCTATATTCCAAAAAATGATAGTTCCTTCAATTCATCAGGCATGTTCCACGGTGTTATAACGGTTCTCCTCATCATAGCTGGGACTTCATCGCTTCTTCATCAATGTCGCCAATCCACTCTCAAGCTGCTCCTCTTTCCCTGGTAGGTTAGTAGCACATGCATATTATATATTCAAGTTTTCAAGTATTCAACTTAATACAAATGTTATGACATACATTCAAACAATTATAAGAAATACTACGTCATATATATAATATTTAGCAAATTATGTCACTACTATCTACCCATAGGTTTTGTGGATTTGACTGTACTTATAACATGTTCATAAGTTCAAGTAATTAAAAGTTTCACAAGTGTTTTGGAAATGTCCTAGAATAGAGCATAAAATCAGTATAAAATAAAGACAAATTATTGCCCCATCATCTACCCCCTACAAGCGTAATGCTTGTCCTCAAGCATTACACTACTTCACAACTCCCCTGAATTCTCCAACTTCAGTCTTTCCTCTCCTTCGTCTTTTGAAAGTGTAATAGAATCCTATGGTTCTTTCCCAGAAGTCCATCCTATAGTCTTCATGTAGCTGGTTCAATTATGTAGCAATAATGTCATATAAGGGCCATAGAAGCATCGGTGGCTGGATTTTCAAGGGACACCAGAGCTCATGTCAGATTTGTCTTCCCAACTGCATGTATTTGGGTGCCTGGTGAATTGTTGCTTCTAGGTTGAGAGGACTATGTGGTTCAACCTTCTTAAAAACCTCTGGCAACCTATTCCATATATTTCTGACACCAGCTAGGGCTCTCTGAAATGTGAAATAAGACATCCCTTGATACTATGTGTAGACTTCTTCTCTGACAGCAAAATTTTTGTCCCTATTTTCTTATTTTGTACTCCCATAAGTGAGACTGAACTAGTCCCTTAGTAGAACATCGAGCTTACTAATTTCAGCCCTCAAGGGTAATTATTCTAATTTTTCTTGATCCCTATAATTTTCTAATTTCCTATCATAATTAGCTTCGTTGTGCATCCATGACATCAAGGCTTTTATATGTATGTCTCAAATGTAAAGCAAGGGATTCCAATCAGTCTCTTCAGGAATGATGAAGTTATGGAGATACAGTTCACAAAATAGGTTTTGTTGCCAAACAAGAAGGGTTTGGTACAAAGTATAAAATTCCTGAGCTGTCCTAAACTTGGAATCTTTATCTTTCATAGTCATCATCAATTGGAACAAGAGAAATTGCTCTTTCAAGAAAATGGCATATACTCTAGGAGGAGGTCTGCAAGCTATGATTTCATCAGCCAATTTTAAGGCATTTTCCATGTTCTATTTCTGTCTCTACATTTTCTCTTTCAGGTCTTCTATTTCCTCTTTTTGATCATCAATCACATTTTGCATCTTCTTCCTCTCTTTCTTCCATAGACTTGTCTTAATAACAAATTGATTGTACAAACTGAGAAGAATGGACTGCAGAATAGGCATGCCAAACTCTTTTGGCTGAGTATTTTATCTCCTATTTTCTCTATAGGCCTGATCTAGATAGTTAGTGAGCCAAGTTCTCCTAAAAGGTATTAGAGCATTCTGAAAGCAAGAGTGAGCGGATGGTTGAGGCAACTGAAGTTCTTCCTGATTACCTTCTTGAACAATTTGATGACTTTCTCCAGGTTCACTCTGACATGTGGGAGGCTCTTTATCACATAAATCATTTAAATTATGGGAAAGATATAGAACATTTGGTCAAACTAGGAAGTTATCTGAAACATACTCAACATGGGGTTCCGTGGCAGGTTTTTCTAAGGGAACAACTTGGCTATCTAGGGAAAGTTGTGAAATTTTCCCTCTTATCTGAGAACTTCTCCATAAGGGAGTCTCCGTAACCTCCACAACTTTCTTTTTAACAATTTTCTTCAGTCTCTCTACTATAGGAGTAGTTGCTGCAGGAGCCGACTTCCTTTTATTACTTCTTGAAATTGTAGGGTTTTGGGGTTCATTCTCAGGAACTGAAGTTCCTTCACCAATATTTCTTTTTCCTTTCTTCTAGGAAGAGGTAGGTACATTTCCCTCAGGAGTAGGAGAAGGTTCATTTTCCTCAAGATTTGAGGTTCTCCTTCTTGGGTAGCTATTTCATCAGCTGGCTCAGAGGGTGTTGCACTCTTATTAACAAGTTGTTCAGTAAGTTCGTCTTGAGGTTTCAAAGTTTTGAGCCAAAAAAATTCATCCCATGCCAAGGGAGACACATCTCTTAGAGATCTTTCAGCTAATAATTTAATTAGGGCATGGTGAGAAACATAATTTGTTTTTCCTTTTTGGGTTTCTTCAGCACTAATGCTCAACATATTATATAAAAAATTTGGAATGTTTACTAGAAAATTATGCTTGATATAGCTAATCAATTTAAAATGGTGTACATGAAAATGGGAAAACCTTCCTTCACGGGTGAGATACCTTACAATGTGCGACACCAGCTCTTTGAATGGGTTAGGAAGTGACATGTTCTTGCAACCTTATTTGTTCACTTCCAACAAAAGGGTCTAAAGGAAGAGTGAATTGAGCTTGAGCTAACCTAGCATCATGTTCATTAGGATAATGCTCCCCAATTGTGGGCAACCCAATCACTTCTGCAATGTGTTTATCTGTTGCCAAAAGTGTCAAGCCCCATACATTTTCCTTTCCTTCCTCAAATGTGTTCATAAGTTCTGTGGTTACTTCTTTGTCAAATTCTGTCAACTTTAGGAAATACCCAAGCCATCCACAATCATGGAATCTCCAAACTGCTTCTACATTAGTGAGAAGAATGGTATGGACCATTATCTCATGACACATCAACTTCCCTCCCATAGTTCCAACTTCTTCCTCCAAATTTTTGCTGCAATTTTCCAATTCTCAATTTTCTCTGCTCTGTAATTTTCCAATTTCCTAATCTCTTTTGAAACACCTTGAAATTAAGCTCCTAACTGCACTTCAAATTATACATTTCCTTGCAATCCCTATGTTATATTTTTGAAAAATGAGCAATAATGGCACTTTCAACAAGGAATTATAGCTTTAAGTGCAAGTATTTCCCACATAACTTGATTATGTCTTCTTAGGGTCACATCAAGTCAAAAATTAGGGATATTTGGGAATTGAGGTACGCCACTCGTGCGAAAAATAAAAGGACTTAATAAAACAGAGCACAAGTACAGATTTGAACTAACAGACAATCTCACTAAGAATGATAGGTACAACTAGTAGTGACATGGAAAAAATTAATACACTTCCTTGCCCCCTATAAAATTAAGACAAGTGTCCACACTTGTCACACTTAGCATGGGGTAATAAACTATCATAATGCCAAATTATAGATATGCATAGTATTATATATAATTATCAAAATGTGTGTTCTAAAAGTGGAAAAAACTAAAGAGTTGTACTTGTCATTATGTTTCCACATGCGTGAAAAAGATGGTGAGAATGGAATGAGTGTTGCAGATGTATGCGTCGGCTGATGTGACATTTATTAAAAGCATAGAAATATGGAAAAATGTGATGACATGGAGGATGTGTGGGTGGAAGGTAGAGAAGTGGAGTGGGTTGGAAAGAAGAATTTATAAAATGAATGGAGAATGGAACTTCATTAGAAAATGAAGTGTTTATTATGAGTATACATGAAGGAACATTAGGTTGAAGCTACAGGAAGAAGGTTTGCACCCTCTACTGCAGGAAGTATTACCTGTTGTGCTTGTGGAGTCGTGTCTCTGATTTGTTGCCGGAAATCATCCTTGGTCTGGGGTTGATGGTATATACAAAGTCGATGCCCATTGACCAATAGTTTGAAATGAACTGGATCAATTGTTGTCATCTAGACTGCTCCATTTTCGATGACATGATCTGTTTCATATGGGCCTAACCACCTTGTTTGTAATTTGCCTGGTATTTATTGAAATCTTGAATCAAATAGTAGTGCCCAATCACCTACTGTAAATTTTTTATTCTTGATGTGGGAGTCATGCCATTTCTTCCTCCATTTTTGGACTATCTCTATGCGCTCCAATGAAGATTTTCTCATCTCATCCAAAGAGTTGAGATGTAGCAGACAGTCTCGCTGTGTTTCAAGAAGATCAATATTTAACTTTAGTGCAATACACAATGTGTTATGTTCAAACTCAATGTGCAACATAACTGCTTTCCCATACATTAATTCAAATGGATTGAATCCTGTTGTTGTCTTCCATGTGGTTTTGTATGCCCAGTCTGCTTATGAGAGGTGGCTGCTCTAGTCACGACGGTGGAGGTGAACCATTTTTGTGAGTATTGCTTCAATTTCTCTATTGGTGAGTTTTTCCTGACCATTGATTTGTGGGTGGTAGGGACTAGACTTCCTATGTCTGATATTATATTCTTTCATGAGTGTTGTGATTATGTTTGATGTGAATTGTGCTCCTTGATCAGTTACGAGCTCTCTCGACACACCATAGTGGGTAAATATTTCTTCATACAAGAACTTTGCTACTTTATGATCATGGGCATGCTTCATTGCCTTCACTTCAACCCATTTGGTTAGATAGTCTATGCATACCAGAATGTAGGACTTTCCATTAGATGGGGGGTCTATAGGACCAATAAAATCCATTCCCCACTTATCAAATGGGGTGACAAACACTTGTGGATGTAAAGGTATTTCATTTGATTATGTAGGATGACTCATCCTTTGGCATTTATCACATTTCCTAGCATAACTGGATACATCTTTGTGAAGTGTGGGATAGTAATAACTTGTTAATATTTTTAGAGTTGTCCTCTTAGTTGTAAAGTGTCCTCCATAGGGCTCATCATGAAAAGCCTGGAGGATATCATGGGTTTCATCTTCACACACACACACACACACACACACACACACACACCTTCTCATGACTTGGTCTAGACCAGTATAGAATAATGTATTGTTAATCCAAGAAAATTGGAAACTTTTCTCACTGAGCAGTTTTCTATCCTTAGGAGAGAAATGTGTAGGCATCTTGTCAACTGCAAGGTAATTGACTATATAAGCATACCAAGGGATCTTGACAGTAATATGGAACAAATGTTCATCAAGGAATGTATCATCTATCATAGAGGTACCAATGTCATCATTCTGGAGTCTTGATAAATAATCAGCTACAACATTTTCTTTACCTGGCTTGTCAGTTATTGTTATATCAAATTCCTGTAAGAGCAAAATCCATCTTGCTAGCCTGCCTGAGATGAAAGGTTTGTTCATAAGATATTTTATTGTTGCGTGGTTAGTACAAAAAAAGATTGGATAGCCTGTTACATAATGATAGAATTTATTCAAATCATAGACCACTGCCAGTAATTTTTTTTCAGTGACTGTATAATTTAACTCTGGCCCATGTAAACTTTTGTTGATATAGTAAATAACATTTTCAAGGTTATTAGATTTCTGGCCTAAGAAAACACCTATTGCATATTCAAAAGCATCTATATGGATATGGAATGGTAAAGACCAATCAGGCCCTCTAAGTACTGGTGTTGTTGTAAGAAGGGACTTGAGCTGTAGGAAAGATTCCTCACAGGCTAGTGTTAGAGCCAAAGAAAGGCTCTGGTGCAGGCAGGGTAGTACTAGATCTCAAGTGAATATCATTCATTTCTAATGCATATACATGGTACTATTGAGCATCAGTAGCATACATTGGTTTTTTTTGTTGCTTGTTGTTAGGATTGGGTTGTGGCTGAGCAGGTAATTGTGTTGGCCTTGGAGGACTTGTGGCTGCAGGAGGTGGCATTATTGCAGGTTGAGATACTAGGGGTGGTAAGGGTTGATAACTAGGATTTTTATTAGGCCATTGTTGAGGTCCTCTCCATTGGTTATATGGTTGCCAATTCCCCTGTAGTGGCTGCCATTGATTTTGAGGTTGTGGCCATTGGGTTTGTTGTGGGTTAAACCACTGGTTTTTCTGAGCATTAGGCTAGGCATTGTTCCAAGTAGGTTGGGAGTACTGAGAAGGATTTTGAAATTATGGTTTTTCCATTGGTTATTATAAGGATTAGAAAATTGCAAAGGGTTATGAGGCATACCTTGTCTTGAGGCCCATGGACGATGCTGAGAAACAAAGAATACTTTCTTTTCCTCTCCTTCTATTTTCATGTACTCAGTATGAAGGTGTTGTCTCTCCAAATTTGCCACCAATTTGCACCCATAATCTTTCTTTTTCTTGCGATAGTGAGGAAAATATTCAGCTAGCTATGCATCTGTATGCTTCTTTTTTGCATTCATTGTATTCGAGTGTGTAGCAATATCATTGATAATATCTTGCTTGAAATCTGATAGCAGGTTCAAGATTTCCATCTTAGAAATGCCCGAGATATTCCCCTTAGAAAGTGTGGATCAAAATCCTCTGCCCTTCTTTATGGTTGATCTTGAATAGTTGAGGCAATTTTTCTTAAGATCATCCCAGGAAGGTTAAGATACATCTCCTCCCGCCATAAGGTCCAATGCTTCAAGGAAATTGTCATTTACTCCCCTCAAGAAAATGAGGTTTTGTGAATCCTCCTCTAGCACATGTTATGGATTCTTTTGCATGTTGTACAAGAAGCGTTAAATGTAATCTTCCAGAGTTTCATCTTCCTTCTATGATATCCTAAAAATGTCATCTCCTCTCAAGTAACCTCGTTTACAATACTCTTTATTTTTTTGCAGAAATAGAGTTTGCATCTCATTCCAGCTGGTTGTTGCATCAACCCCCAATCCCATAAACCATCTTAGAGCTGACTGCTTCAATGTTGGTGGAAACAACTTGAGTTTTTGGCCATCAGCGTTGTAGTTAAAGCTTCGACAAAGAATGTCAAACTCAAACAAAAATGTGTCAGGGTCTTCAGTTATTAGGCCATAGAACTTTGGAAGTGCAACAGTGGGTATGTTTTTTAGGTTAGCATTATTGATAAGGCTAGGAATAGGAAATAGAAAGGTAGGTTGTGTCATTACTAGAGGTACTTGGAAATGATGTTACTAATGGGAAGTAACATTAGTCAAAGGATTATGAACAACAGATGCACTTGGGGTGGAATTGTCAAGAAAAATGGCCAAAAGTTTAGCAAAAGGTCAAAGGTCAACTAGATCAAAATAGTCTTCTTTAGATGAAGATGCTGTAGGAAATTTAGGACTTGCGTCGACAAAAGGTAATTCAACTTCTTCAAATTTTTTATTCAGATTAACAAATTCTCTTGGAAGGAATCTTCCATGGACATCTCATCTTCTTCCTCTTCGATGCATGCAAGTAATTATGTAAAATTGTGAAGCAAGTTTGGAACTGCAAACTACTATCTAGAAAATAGGAAACTATCTAAAAATGAAAAATGACTCAATAAGGTCCTCAGCTTGACACCATCCCTGACAATGACGCCAAAAATGAACAACCCCACAATAGGTAATAATAATCATGCCAAAGCTTCTCCTAGGAATAATGTATTCAAACAAAGTATTATTTTCCCTATCATGAAGTGCATTTGAATTATCGACCCAGGGACATATACTTGAAATGGGACACCATGATTTGTGCACTAAGTCTCTCATAGAGTCATGTTACTTAAGCTGCAGGAAGAAAAATACATGAAAAGAGCTTACACTATTGCTGCTGGAAAGTAAACACACACAACTAGTTAATAAAATTGATGCTGACAACTATAAGTTCAAATTTAACCTATTCTATCAACTCAAAGCATCCACTATGATTATCCTTGCAGGTGCTGCAAGAACATACACAAGTTATAATGTTGCAGGAGGAAACGATAAATTCTACTTGAAATGTTGTAAATGCTTTACAAACTTAACCTAGTCTACTCTATTTCACCTTCCAAGTGAGCCCCCTTGGTCAGCTTCTGCTAACTACTAACACAGAATATAACTCAAAATCACTCCTTCAGTATATTTCTAGAATTTTTTTTTACATCATAGTAAAAAAATACATGAAACTAAAAGAGTAACTTTGCTTTCAATTACAACAATGGTACAATCATCCAACTAACTACAATTTAACAATCACATCCCTTTATATAAAGGATTTATATTTATTTAAACATAAAGATAAGGTCTGACTGATTCATGCCATAAAGAAAGGAGAATGTAACAGCCCATGACAAAATATCATTAAGAATGGATAACCTCTTCAACAAAGTATTGATCGCAGAGAAAATATAGCATAACTATGTTCCTATATTCCCTGAAATGATAGTTCCTTCAATTCATCAAGCATGTTCTGCGGTATTATAATAGTTCTCATGATCGTAGTTGGGACTTCATCATTTCCTTATCAATGCTGCCGATCCACTCTCAAGCCACTCCTCTTTCCTGGCCGGTTAGTGGCACATGCATATATATTCAAGTTTTCAACTATTCAACTTAATCCAAATATTAAGACATACATTCAAATAATTATATGAAATACTGCGACATATATATAATATTTAGCAAAGTATGTCACTACTATCTACCCATAGGTTTTGCGGACTGTACTTATAGAATGTTCATAAGTTCAAGTACTTAAAAGTTTCACAAGTGTTTTGGAAATGTCTTAAAATAGAGCATAAAGTTAGTATAAAATAAAGACAAATTATTGCCCCATAAGGTGTCACACTATAAAAGGTTGGCCCAACTAGAAATCATTAAAAGGTGTATCACTTTTAACATTTATAATTAAATAAAAATATAACCTAAAATTAAACTATTTTGTAAAAAATGAAAGTAGTTTTAATATTTAGTTTAAACTAAATTTAATAATAAAAATAAAAAATAAAAAGTTATAATTGTTTAAAAAAAATGGAGCGGCATAGGAGGGTAGGGTTTGAAGATCGAGGTATTGGCAGCATAAATGGCAGCGCCCCAGTACCTCATTTTTCACATAGGCCCAGGTTTCCACCCAGTGGCCAGTACCAGAGGCATGGTGGATGGGACAAAGGTACAAATGATGGAGCCAGTGTTGACAATAGACCACAAAATAGGTAAAATTGCTAGGGATTTCTCAAGATTTTTTCTGGTGCCAAGGGAGAGGCTAGAAGGTCAGAAGCCAAAAGGGTGCAATAGAAAGAATGGGTACCTCGATTTGACCAGAATGCAAAATTGATTACAAAGGAAGTACCAACAACTATAGATAATCGGTCGATAAGCATCAGGATTGAATTAGAAAGCTGGAAGGCATGAGTGCAAATGCTGTGACAAAGGGATTTATTCATGAAGTGGGGTAGAGGATGGCCGACATATCCCAAAATAAGGGAATGAGTGGATGAAGAATGGGGACTGCATTTTCTAATCAAAACCCTGCCAAATGGATTTTTCTTGATTATTGTGGGCTCCGTGAGGGAAAAAATACAATAATCTTCAATGGCTAATTCATGATGAGCGATATTGGAATGTATATCAAATATTGGACCCCAATTTTCAATCCAAAGCAGGCTTCCGTCGAGGAAATACCCATTTGGATCAGACTTTACAACCTCCCATTTGAATAGTGGAATGCAGAAACCCTCGAAACTATTTGCGACAAGCTTGGCACTTTCATTAAATTAGATGAGGCAATCTCGAAGGAGGACCACTGCATGTATACCCGAATATGAATCATGTGGAAACCACACCCCTTTCTTCCTAAAGATGTTGAGATCAAGACGATAGAAGGGTACTGGCGGCAAGAAATCTAGGTAGAAGATATTTTGAAAAAATTCAAAAACTGTAAAGTATGGGGGCACTTGGAGTAGGATTGTCAAACAAAGCAAAAGGGAAAAAATAATTTAGAAAAACTTTTGGAGGACAGACTGGCCAAAATTTTTGGTCTAGGAGATTGGAGCCCAGCACCCAAACAAAAGAATAGGGGACAGAACCCGAACCGAAAGTATCTACATCCCCTATCTCGAATTGTCAAGAAGATGATATGCGGGTTTATGGAAGTATGACTGACAAGGGAGGAAAAGACGTTTTGGGGTTTCCTCATTCCAAGGAAAACTCAATTGGAATTTCTAGATCTAAATAAAAAGCTTCAATAATTGTAGCTGAGGACCTGAATAGAAATTTTAACACACGCACAGAGGAGAGAGCTCTAATGATCTGGTCAATGGAGTGTGAGATAATGCATGCTACCTCTATAGGGAATGAATTGTTTATTGATGAGGGTGTTGGTAGAGCATAACCCATAGACTACTTTGACAATACCAAGGCCTCCTTCAAGGACATTAAGATGTCCCCAGCAAAATCAGAGATGGAGGTGTCTTTGGAGACCGACACAAAATTAGGAAATATGGAGGATGAATTTGGGCTTCAGGAGGAGATGGGTATAGTTGATCAACGAACAATTAGCTAAACCAATGCAAAATCAACAAAATCCAACACCAATGGGAAACGCTCTAGAGGCAGGAAATCCATTCAGAAACTGCTGGAAGATGCAAGAAACATGAAGGGGCAGAGAAAGCTCAGATCTGGGAGAGATTTATTATCTCCTGGATAGAAATGAAAATCTTAACGTGGAACGTCAGGGACTAAAATGCCTCTGAAAAATGACAGATGATCAAGAGGGATTTTGATCAAATGTATCCAGATATAGTCTGCATTTAGGAGACTAAGCTAGAAGGGGAAGAATCGATTAGAATTTTTGGAGTAAGACAAAAATGGTCTATTTTCTTTGTAGATGAAGTGGGCGCTTCTGGGGGCCTGGGAATCCTCTGGAGCCCCAGGATGGTCAAATTGGAGGTTGTATCAAAATCAAGATCATGACAAGTGGCAAGAGAAAGTTCTTTAACTTTAAATTTCTCTAGATACCTCATTAATATACATGGCCCTATTAGTTTAGATGAAAAAAAGCCGAATGTGAGTTGAAATCTTGGATTTCATTCTAACCATGGACCAGTCGCTAGTGCTTTTTGTTGGAGATTTAAATTCTATGCTCAGCCCTTTAGAAAAAGGGGGGGGGGGGGAGAGGAGGNGCTCAGCCCTTTAGAAAAAGGGGGGGGGGGGTAGAGGAGGCCGATGTAGAATTCAAGATGAATTCCTAAGTTGTGTGATGGACAAAGAGCTTTTGGAAGCAGAGGCCAAAGGTGGGGTTTTCACTTGGACAAATAGAAGGCAAGGTTTCTCGAACATAGAAGAAAATCTAGACTGTTTCTTCCTAGCCAAACACTAGCATGCGGAAATATTGATCTATGAAGCTGAAGTATTGGGACTGTTGGGTTCAGACCATTTCCTGGTGTCTTAGATCATACAGAATGATGGAGTGCCTATACGATGCCCTTTTAAAATGGAAAAATGTGGTTTTGAGAACAAGGCTTCTCAGAAATGGTGACCCACTGATGGCTAGAGGCACCTAGAGAGGAAGGATACATAGCCTACAAATTATTCAAAAAACTATAGTTCATTAAAAACAAACTAAAGGTTTGGAACCGGGTTCATTTGGAGACATCTTCGTAGAAAAAAAAACTCTTGAGGATCAACTGAGTATTTTAAATAGAAAATTTCTAGCCGAAGGGATGGACGAGATTGATTTTGTGACAAAAAAAGATTTATTGGGTAGATAAAATGAAATCTTGCAAAGAGAAGAAATCCATTGGAGGCAGAAGTCAAGGGAAAATTGTCTTAGAGAAGGGACCAGAACACAAAATTTCTCCATAGCTCAGCAAAAGCAAAAATGAGCATCAATAGAATTCTTTCTATCAAAGGGACTGGCAGTTCATAAATTTTGGAGGAAAAGGAGATTAATAAATCCACTGTTGACTTATTCTCAAATTTGTGGAGCCAAGATAATCTTACCAATTATGAAGAACAAGAATATCTATTGGATATAATTGAGACAAAGATCACTCGGGAGGACAACATGATACTCATGGAATTGGTGACGGTCTCAGAATTAAAGGATGTAGTCTTCAATATTGGGAGTTAAAAGGCCCCAGGCCCTGACGGCTTTCAAGCCTTTTTCTACCAAAAATTCAAGGATACTCTGAAGGATGAACTACTTCAGGTGGTTCAGGAGTTGCAAAGAAATCAATCAGTTCTAAAAAAATTCAACAATACACTAGTTTCTCTCATACCCAAGAAGGAGAAACTGGGATCCTTTGATGAATTCTAATCCATTTCACTCTGCAACACTATCTACAAAATAATCTCAAAAGTGGCATCAAACAGGCTAAAATTGGTTTTAGAAAAGGTAATATCCCAGGAACAGAGTGGCTTCACACCAAACATAAGTATAGTGAATGGGATCATAGTTTCTCACGAGGCAATTCATTCAGTAAAAACATGCAAACAAAGGAGGATGATGGTGAAATTGGATATCATAAAGGCATATGACAAAGTGGAAAAAGGTTTTCTAAGAAAATTTTTACTAAAATTTGGGTTCTGATTAGAGTGGGTCACGTGGATCACCAACATGATCTCACAATAAAAAGCTTCAGTTTTGGCAAATGGGAGTCCACAAGGTTTCTTCCCCACAACAAGAGGATTGTACCCACAAGGGGATCCAATCTCCCCATTTTTATTCATCATATTGGCAGAGGTGTTGGGATGCTCCATTACACACAAAAGAGAGGCAAGAGTTGGCAAGGAATTGAGATAGCTCAAGGTCTGGAATCAACCTCTCACTCCCAATTCGTGGATGACACATGCCTTTTTGGAAAAGCCACAATGTAGGAAGCCATGGTTATGAAGAACGTCTTGACAACCTACAACTCTATGTCGGGGCAATGTGTCAACTGGGATAAGTCAGAGATCTTTTTCAATACTGAAGTTGGAACGCAGAATGCTATAGCAACACTTTTTGGCGTTTGAACTTGGCAACTACTAGGTAAGTTTCTTGGTACACATCTATTTTCTGGAGCCTCAAAATTTACCCATTGGAAAAGTTTCATAGATTGTTTTATAGTAATACTAGAAGGATGGAAAATAAAGTGGCTAACTATGGAAGGGAGAGTATTGATGTTGGAAACTGTGATCTTGGCTATGCCAATTTTCTCAATGGCATGCTTCAAAATCCCGTCTAAAGTGCTCAAAATCATCCAGCAATATATGAGGAAGTTCCTCTAGAATGGGGCTCACGACCATGAAAAAATCCCTTTGACTGCTTTGGAAAATATTTATTCTCCAAAGGGCAGTGGGGGGGGGGGGGGGGGGGGTTGGGTTGCGGAATCGAAAGCTGATTAACGATGCCATAGGGGTCAAGCTGATATGGCAAATGTACAATGCTCCAGAGTAGAGATGGGTTAGATTTTTACAAGAAGAATACCTCAACAGTCTGGATAGAGACATAATACTCACCATTGCAAATCCCCTAAAAGGATCCGCATTGTGGAATTTTCTTCTAAGTTTTAGACACCTGATAACAAATCATCTAACATGGCAAGAGGGGGATGGGCAGAAGACAGACTTATGGAGAGAATCATGGAATGGCAAAGAGGAATTGCAAGAAACAAATATTCCATAGAGGATTATTGATGTAACATCACAAACCTAGGGCCCAAAGGTGGTGGATTCATAGACCAACAAGTATTTGAGGAAGGAAATTTTGTTAAATGGAAAGATGTGGACACTTTGGGTTTGGAGCTAGAGGATGAGGAATGCTTAAAGATGATTCTAATAAGCCATGACATTCTATTTTCAAGAGAGATAGACACATTTCAATGGTGCAGTTCCAAAGTGGTAGATACTCAGTGAAGGTTGGGTATACTATTCCAGAGGCAAAATTTTAGAAAGTGGAATGGGAGGATAAGGTCTGTTGGAATAAACATTGCCTTCCCAAAGAAGGTATTTTTACGTGGTTGGCTGGCAATAGAAAATTATGATAGGGGATAGACTGATGAGATTTGGGTTTGCAAGGCCTTTTTGGTGTGTCCTCTGTGGGCAGGCAGAAGATACACTAGACCACATCTTTATGAACTGTGAATTCACGTAGACTGCCTGGAATTTTGCATTAAATAAATTAGATTGGTAGGGTCCTTTGCCCAAAAATCTATGGGAGTGGCTTGAAGCCTAGAAAAGCTCAAAACAAAATTTGACCTTTGCCTCAATATGGAATTTTTTTCCATCTACTACTCTATGTACTATCTGGAAGGAGCAAAACATACAAATCTTTAAAGGGAAGGAGGAGGATACCATAAATTTCCTCTTGAGACTGGAGAAGTCAATTTCAAAGCTAGTGTCAAATGCTGCAGCTCAAGTGAACATGTCAAAGACTCCCTTTGACAACTGGGATCTCAAGATTCAGAAAAATTGGCCTCTTATTAAATTTAGGCTCGTTAAGGGGCCTTGCAGGGTTAATCCTACTACAGGGGATCTAAATAAAATAAAATGGATCCCACCTCCATCAAGTTGGATCAAATTCAACTTTGACGTAGCATCCAAAGGGAACCCAAGCCCTTCAGGAGTGGGATATGTGGCGAGAAATGAACTAGGAGACATTGTGGCTCTAGGAGCAATACGTTTGATGGATGACACCAACAATGCAACAAAATGTAAAGCGAAACTTGGAGCACTATGGATGATGATGAACCTCGACATTAAGAAATTAGTCTTGGAAGGGGATTCGTTGTTGGTAATTAATGGGATCAAGAATGAAGAAATGGATGCATGGTATTTGAACCTATATACTGATGCATAAGAACCATACTCAATAAAATCTTGAAAGTACATATTGTCCATGTATGTTGTGAGGCCAATGAAGTGGTAGACTTACTGTCCAACATTGGAGTGAGGCGACCAATCAACAACAAAAAAGAACTTTTTGAGGATTTTAGCAAACTTGAATGGGACGAGATGGTACAACCAAAGGTCACGCATGTGCATAATTGAAACCATAGAATTTATGAAAGTGGAGGTGTGAAGAGAGATGTCATGTAGATCTCTCAATACACTAAATCTACACTTTGGGGAAAGAAGCCCATGTGACTGTGGCAACATGCGCAGAGTAAGGAAACATAAGGTGGCAGGTGGCAAGTGTAGCTTTTGCATGAGACTGTTTATGGTGTGGCAAATATGGAAACATGCCACAATGAATATCCAGTACAAATAACTCCTTCCCGCACAAGGCCGATGGATCCCATCTGATCTATCCATGATGACATACAAAATGATGACTGGTGTAGGAGCTCCTAGGTAGGGCTAATAGAGGACCTAGGGTTCCTAACTTGTTTTTGGCTTGTAGTGGTCCCAGCCAAACCACTAGTACAATAAGGGGACTAAACAAGTCCTAGTGTGAGGTGTGTTAGTTTAGGATGCCTTAATAGGTCCTTAGTGACCTTATTTGCAAGATTGTCCACATTAGGTCAAATAGGGTGTTTTATGCATTATGATATAAAATTGGAAAAGTAAGGGACTTGAGGTCCTATTTAAATGTTTTAACACCTTAAATAGGCATTTGGTTAAGTTTGGTGGACTTATGACCAAGTTTGGATAGAAAATCCAAAAAGATGTAAAAGTTGTCATTGTTGTCATTGACAACATTGACAACATTTGTTGCTTGATTACAACTTCGATAAATTGGTTTCATAACTATCTGAAACTGTTGAGTTTGTGTCTTGGTCAACTACTTAAGGCTATCCTCAAACTTTGGTAAGGGTTGGCTTATTTTTGTAAGTGTGTGTACGGATTGGGTAATAGAAAGAACAGTCACAGTTATTGTTTTTCTAAGAAATTGGTGTTTTAATGGATTAAATTAAGTACTGTAACCCATGGAAGTGTTAGAGTAGGTGTTTTTAAGTTTCTGTGTGGTGTTGAATTTCCATTTTTTAAGCTTTTAGTTAGTCTTCTAAATTATTTTATTTTCTATCCAGTTGCTGGTCTGAACCAGGCAACTGTTGAAGACGGGGTCATAGATCCTCTTCTCACTGTGGAATCTACATGGGACTTTGGGATTAGGGAGCTGACTCCATGTACATATTTTAGAGTGAAGGAGGGGCCCTGGAAAGCATGGGAGCTATTTTTAATGTGATTCCCTAGGCGAGCCAGAGTTGCATGGCTAGGGATCACAGGAAGCTGCAGAGCTAATGGAAGGGATTGAAGGCATTCATTGCTTCAATCAGTGATTTTGGAGAGGTATAGTTGTGTGTGGAGGAGGCCCAAATTGAAGGAGAAGATTGGGTGAAGATTTTAGTGTGCCAAGAACAATTTATTTTGTGCAAATAGACTTAAGGCTTAGAAACCCTGATTTCTAGGCATGGTTTTAGGAGACACTGTATGGACACCTTTGAGAAATAAGACCTAGAAAATATGTAGTGTCTTGATAAAGGGTATCAGTATCCAGTGTTGGTTTCCCAACTTGTTAAGGAGTTTTACAAGTTATTGCAGAAAAAGAGCCTATTTAGGCTTAATACTTGTAGCCCTATTTTGGGTGAATTTGGCTTTGTTCTTGGAACTCGTTTAGGGTTTCAATGTAAAGGAAGTTTTGTGGAAATTAGATTGGATCCAATTAACCATATAGTGGAATACCTCTCCATATGGAATATTTCTTGATCAATTTGGATCAATTGATGAAGATGGGAAAGAAGAGCACCATGGCTAGATGTTGAAGTGTTTTGATTTTCTTGTTGGTGTACTCAAGCTGAAATTGTGTGGGATCTTGAGAGAGGGATCCTTTGTAGGGTAGGGTTAGTGAAGAACTGTACTTAGGATAGAGAAGAGGCCTATTGAAGACCCTAGTGGAGGATAGGGTGGGAGAGCAAGGCTTGTTGTTACATCAGAGTGGTATCAGAGCAAGTTAAAGACTTGGGAAGTCAGTGTATGTCTACAACTACTGGTGAATTAGTAGGAGAGTCAAGGATGGTGACTAATGTAGAATTAGATAAGGAGGTTGATGAGAAAAATGAGAAGAATATAATCCTTCAAGAAGCCTTAGAAGGAATGAAGATAAGGCTAGAAGAAGTTACAAATGTAGCAGCTAGAAACAAGGAAGTTGAAAGCAGTGATAGGGGTAAAAATATTGTTGAAGAAGATCTTATCCCTGAACCAGACCTTGTCTTGAATGAAGAGCCCTTTCTAAAATCCATAAAATCCCTAAGAGGAAAGGCATTGGAAGGTATACCATTGTTTAGTGGACAGATGGACATTGAGGCAGTGATGGATTGGATTGAAGGAACAAAGAACCATTTTGAGTGTGAAGGGGTGACAGAGGCACAAAAACTAAAGGTGGCCAAATCCAGAATTAGAGGATTAGCCCTAACATGGTGGAAATACCTTCAAGATGAGAGGGTTAGATTGGGTAAGCAGCTCATAGCCAGTTGGAATGCAATGGTGACCAAGCTAAATGAGAATTGTCTACCAGAATACTAAGAGATTCAACTCCATAGGAAAATATAGAATTTGAAGCAAAAAGACCTAGATGTGGCCTCTTACACCAAGGAATTCCAAAGGTTGTGTCTTAGATCCAAGAAACAAGAAGAAGAGTCTATCAACGTACCAAGGTACTTGGGTGGTTTGAAATGGAACATCCAAGAAGAAATCAGTTTGTTGACACCAACTACAGTTCAAAAGTGTCATCAATTAGCCCTAAGAGTGGAAGAAAAGAACAAGAAGAAAGGTGACTCTAACTTCAAGAGCAGAGGTAGAGGAAGACACCAAAGGGGTCAAAGAGGAGGCTATCAAGGAAGAGACAATAAGCAAAGGAATAAAGGTGAAAACAAATTAACAGAGCATAGTGGGGAAAGCACTCCAAGAGGAGGCTATAAAAGAGGTAGAGGTAGTCAAGGACCTAGCAGAGGAAGAGGAGGTAGAATTAACTCATACTTTGCAAGTATGAAGTGTTACAACTGTGGTCAATTAGGCCATCCAACATATAGATGTCTTGACAAGCCTAATACATCAAACAGTGATAAAAGGGTAGAATATGCTCATGAGGCACTTCAAGTGTCAAGGCACCTGAGATTGATCATCTTGATTCAAAGATGGGTGAGAACCTGATGTTTAGAAGGGTGTTGATAAAGCAACCAATCAAGGATGAGCCCAAACATAGGAGAGTTTTGTTTAGGATTAGATGCAAAATCCTTGGCAAAGTTTGTAAGGTGATTGTGGATTTAGATTCCACAGATAATATCATATCAGAGGAGGCAATAGTCAAACTCAAGCTAACTAAAATATCCCATGTGAATCCATACAAGGTAACATGGCTTAATAAAGGCCAAAGTGTATTAGTGAATGAGAAAACATGGGTTGAGTTTTCAATTGTAGGCTATAAGGATAAACTCTTGTGTGACATCCTACCAATGGATGGTTGTCATTTTCTATTAAGAAGACCTTGGAAATTTGACAATGGGGAAGTGTATGATGGAAAGGAGAATTCTATCACTTTCAAGAAAGGAGGCAAAACTTTCAAGATTCAGTCTTTTCTAGAAGAGGAGGAGCCACAGTCCAAGACTCCTAACATCATGTTGTGTAGTGGAAAGGAGTTTGTGAGGGATATCAAGGATGATGAGAATGAGGGGTATGCTATTGTGATCAGACCTAAGGAGGAAGAGAAACTAGTCAAGGAGCCATTCCCATCAGAGATACAAGTATTTCTTGAGAAGTATAAAGACATAGTGAGTGATGGCACTCCTAAAACCTTACCTCCTAGAAGGTAATAAGTCATTAGATAGACTTTGTCCCTGGTGCATATTTTCCTAATAAGAGAGGTTATAAGCTAACCCCTACTCAGAAATTGGAAGTGGCAAGGCAGGTACAAGAACGCTTGGATCAAGGCTTGATCAAGAAGAGTATAAGCCCATGTGCAGTTCTAGTTGTGTTGGCATCCAAGAAGGGAGGAAAATGAAGACTTTGCATAGATTCAAGGGCTATAAATAGAATCACTATAAGGTATAGGTTCCCCATACCTAGGATTGAGGATCTCATGGATTGCCTTGGAGGGGCAATGTACTTTACCAAGTTGGATTTGAAGAGTGGTTATCACAAAATCAAGGTGAAAGAAGGGGATGAATGGAAAACAACATTCAAGACCACATATGGGTTCTATGAATGGCTTGTGATGCCATTTGGCCTCACAAATGCTCTGAGTACATTTATGAGGCTCATGAATGAAGTGCTCAAGGAATTCACAGGGAAGTTTATAGTTGTATATCTTGATGATATACTGATATTTAGCAAGACAAAGGAAGAGCATATCAAGCATGAAGAAGCAGTGTTGTAGAGATTGCATGATGAGAAGTTGGCTACAAATCTTGAAAAATGTGATTTATTCAATCAAGAACTAGTATACTTGGGCTTTGTAGTGTCCAAAGGGTCTTTGAAGACAGAACAAGACAAAGTTGTAGCTATCCTAAACTGGCCACCACCTACCACAACCACTGAGGTAAGAAGTTTCCATGACTTATCCCAATTTTATAGGAAATTTATTAGGAACTTTAGTGGCATTTGTGATCCTTTATTAGATACCATCAAGGGTGGGGTCAAAGCTAAGTTTAGGTGGACCTTAGAAGTAGGAAAAGCCTTTGAGATGTTGAAGAAACAAATAGCCACTCAACCTATCCTACAATTTCCTAGATTTGAGAAACTATTTACTATTGAATGTGATGCAAGTGGGATGGCAGTAGGGGGTCTGTTGAATCAAGAAGGCAGGCCAGTGACCTTCTTCAGTGAGAAACTAATTGAATCTAAGAAGAAATACTCTTCTTATGACTTAGAACTATATCATTTAGTTTAGTCCCTTAGAAAATGGAGGCATTATCTATTTCCCAAAGAGTTTGTTGTGTTTACTGACAACCAAGCCCTTAGTTACATAAATACTCAAGAGAAACTAAGCAATAGGCATTTAAAATGGATGGAGTATTTATAGGAGTTTACATTTACAATAAAGCACAAGAAAGGGCAGCTAAACAAGGTTGCATATGCACTAAGTAGGAGGATGGTGATAGTCCAAGAAGTCCAGTTGAATATAAGCATTGGAATTGATAGTTTCAGAGATCTCTATAAGGTAGATGAGGACTTTGGGGAAGCATACAAGGTGTGTGTTGATTTTTAGAACCATTTCCATAGCAAGTTTTTAGTTTTTACTTTGCAAAATAGACTGTTATTTAAGGGTAACTAGTTATGTGTACCAAGATGTTCTATAAGAATGAATCTCATACAAGAGAAACACAATGGGTGTTTAAGTGGTCACTTTGGTATGAACAAAACCTTAGAGCTTGTGCAAAGGTTCTACCATTGGCCAAAGTTGGTAAGAGATGTTACTAGATATGTGGAGCAGTGTGTTGTATGCATGAAAGCCAAAGGAGGAATAAGCAATGCAAGTTTATATCAAGCTTTACCAGTCCCTAATAGGGAATGGGAGTGTGTGAGCATGGAATTCATAGTAGGTCTACCCAAAACAAAGTAAGGATATGACAAAATTTATGTAGTGGTTGACATATTTAGAAAGATGGGTCATTTCATACCCTGCAAGAGTACTAATGATGCTAGCCACATAGCCTATTTGTTCATTAAGGATATTGTGAGAATCCATGGTCTTACCTTAAGTATAGTATTAGATAGGGATGTGAAATTTATGAGCCATTTCTGGAGGACATTGTGGAATAGATTGGGTACCAATCTTTCTTTTGGTTCAGTCTACCATCCTCAGAAAGATGGCCAAACTGAGGTGGTCAACAGGGTGTTGGGTAGCCTATTGAGGTGCCTAACTAAGGAGTATGGTCAGACTTGGGATGTGGTCATTCCCCAAGCAGAGTATGCATACAATGACAGTAAGAACAAAATGATAGGGAGAAGCCCATTTGAGGTAGTTTATGGGATGCACCCAAGAGGTGTGTGTGAGCTTAGGGATCTTGGAGGCATGGAGTAAAGGAGTGGTCATGCTGAGGACTTCACTCACACAATAAAGGAGATCCAAGAACAGGTCAAGCAGAAAATCCAAGACAATCAACAAAAGTTGAAGGCCAAAGTTGATGAAAACAGGAGAGACATTCAGTATGAGGTAGGTGACTATGTGATGGTTCATTTGAACAAATCTTGGTTACAGAAGGGTGTCCCTGCTAAACTTTTGATGAAGAGGGTGGGAACTTGCAAGATCCTAGCCAAATATGGGGCTAATGCATATAAAATAGACCTACCTTCAGAGTTGAATATATCTCCGGTGTTCAATATACAAGACTTGATTCCATTCAAAGGGTAGATAGCAGAGTGGTCCAAGTATTCAAGGGGTCAGTGGTGATGTTGAGGATATTGTATTGCCTCCCAAGCCATAGTTGGAAGCTGACAGAGTTCTAGACTTAAGAGTCAAGAAGAATACAAGGCACAAGGTGTACATGGAATACCTCATCAAGTGGAAGAATAGGCTTGAATCAGAGGCCTCATGGATTACAGAAGCAAACTTCAAAAAGGTGGGCATCTCTGAAGATTTATTGTCCACAGGAGTGACATAACTTTTCCTTGTGGGGCAGTATGGTGCAGGATAACCTAGGTAGGGCTAATAGAGGACCTAGGGTTCCTAAGTTTTTTTTGGATTGTAGTGGTCCTAGCCAAACCAATAGTACAATAAGGGGACTAAACAAGTCCTAGTGTGAGGTGTGTTAGTTTAGGATCCCTTAATAGGTCCGTAGTGACCTTATTTGCAAGATTGTCCACATTAGGTCAAATAGGGTGTTTTATGCATTATGATGTCAAATTGGACAATTAAGGGACTTGAGGTCCTATTTAAATGTTCTAACACCTTAAATAAGAATTTGGTTAAGTTTGGTGGACTTATGACCAAGTTTGGATAGAAAATCCAAAAAGATGTAAAAGTTGTCAATGTTGTCATTGACAACATTGACAACATTTGTTGCATGATCACAACTTCGAGCAATTGGTTTCATAACTATATAAAACCATTGAGTTTGTGTCTTGGTAAACAACTTAAGGCTATCCTTGACCTTTGGTAAGGGTTTGCTTATTTTTGTAAGCGTGTGTATGGATTGGGTAATAGAAAGAACAGTCACAGTTATTGTTTTTCTAAGCAATTGGTGTTTTAATGGATTGAAGTAAGTACTGTAACCCATGGAAGTGTTAGATCAGGTGTTTTAGAGTTTTTGTGTGGTGTTGGATTTCCATTTTGTAAGCTTTTAGTTAGACTTGTGAATTATTTTGTTTTTTGTCCAGTCGCTGGTCTGAACCAGGCAATTGTTGAAGATGGGGTCATAGATCCTCTTCCCATAGTGGAATCTAAATGGGCCTTGGGATTAGGGAGATGAATCCATGTACATATTTTAAAGTGAAGGAGGGGCCCTGGAAAACATGGGAGCTATTTTTAATGTGATTCCCTACGCGAGCTAGAGTTGCATGGCTAGGGATCACAGGAAGCTGCAGAGCTAATGGAAGGGATTGAAGGCATTCATTGCTTCAATCACTGATTGTGGAGAGGTAGAGTGGTGTGTGGAGGAGCCCCAAATGTAAGGAGAATATTGGGTGAAGATTTTAGTGTGCCTAGAACAAGTGTTTTTGTGCAGATAGACTTAAGGCTTAGAAACCCTAATTTCTAGGCATGGTTTTAAGAGACACTATACGAACACCTTTGAGAAACAAGACCTAGAAAATCTGTAGTGTCTTGATAAAGGTTATCAATATCTAGTTTTGGTTTCCCAACTTGTTAAGGAGTTTTACAAGTTATTGCAGAAAAAGAGCCTAATTAGGCCTAATGCTTGTAGCCCCTTTTTTGTTGAATTTGGCTTTGTTCTTGGAACTCGTTTAGGGTTTCAGTGTAAAGGAAGTTTGTGGAAATTAGATTGGATCCAATTAACCATCTATTGGACTAGCTCTCCATATGGAAGATTTCTTGATCAGTTTGGATCAATTGATGAAGATGGGCATGAAGAGCACCATGGCTAGGTGTTGAAGTGTTTTGATTTTCTTGTTGGTGTAATCAAGCTAAAATTGTGTGGGATCTTGAGAGAGGGATCCTTTGTAGGCTAGGTTAGTGAAGAACCCTACTTAGGCTAGAGAAGAGGCCTATTGAATAACCTAGTGGAGGATAGGGTGGGAGAGCAAGGCTTGTTGTTACATCAGTGACCCTTATTGTGGCAGACCAACTATGGGGTGACATTTGAGGAGCCACTTTTTTTCTTTAAAGCTTAGGGTCTACGAGCATTTTGCAATGTATTGGTAGAGTGCAATCCGAGAGGGAAAAGATGAAGTTTTGAAGGTGGGATAAGATTACTTTGTTTCATAGCTTTGGTGGTGGCGAAGGTATTGCAATGGAGGCAAACTTTTTGCTGGGCTCCCAGAATCAATTCCCTACATCCAGGGATGAAATCACAACACAGTGGCTTGGTATTGTTTTCCACTTTGATCAGCTTGATTTCCTGGAGGCAATTTATACCATTTTTGGGTAAGAATTCATGAATTTTGATGCAAGGCCTAGCACCAATCTGGACATCTCCTCCCTCTTTTTGGTGCTGGGGCTCATGGTGGGCAACACGCAGATTGAAGTTCTTTTGGTGGCAAGGAAATGCTTGGAGCCCAAATGGTCTGTTGGGATCAAAGGGATTGTGGACCGAGAAGAACTTGACTTAGGATTGTGGATGACGCATGCCCCGTGGTGCATGATACACCATTTCATAGTTTTGGTGGTGGCGAAGGTATTACAATGGAGGCAAACTTTTGGCTGGACTCCCCAAATCAACTCCCTACATTCAGGGATGAAATCACAACGCAACGGCTTGGTAATGTTTTCCGCTTTGACCAACATGATTTCCTGGAGGTGATTTCTACTATTTTCAGGGAAGAATTCTTGAATTTTGATGCAAGGCCTAGCACTAATATGGACATCTCCTCCCTGTTTTTGGTGTTAGGGATCATGGTGGGCAAAACAAAGATTGAAGTTTTGTCGGTGAAAAGGAAATGCTTGGAGCCAAAATGGTCTGTTAGGATCAAAGGGATTATGGACCGAGTAGAACTTAGTGTGGGACTGTGGGTCATGCACGCCCTGTGGTGCATGATAGGTGGCAGTCTAGGCATGGTACAACCCCTGGTGGTGTGGATCTCTTTACAACCCATGGAAGTGTAACTTCGAGAAGTTTGGCGCGGTTGGGTGATGCTTCTAGACTACTTGGAGAAAGTGGAGGAACACAGAGTATAGAGCAATGCGGTGGGTCAAAAATTCCAGAAGTCTATACTGATAAAATATACCACTCCCATGGATGACACGGGTAGGCCAAGGCCTCTCCATCAACTGCAGAAGAAGGAGGCTACCTCCGGAGCCACTTCAACTGGGGCTAGGGAAATCCTAAACTTCTCACGGGAGGAAGCAAAGGGATGGTTCCAGTAGGGTGGGGGTTTTTATCTCTTTTTGCCTTTTTTCTCAACCAGGAAGATGACCTGGTCTCTCGAATGTAAGCATATGGTGCATTTTGGGTGTGGGCTTGAATCTTAGTGGGTAACAACGTTAATGCTGGATTAGGAGTTTTTGGGTTTTTTGGAAAACTTTTTGAATTGTGAAGATATCTCTAGTACCGTTGCAAAATCTATTGTAATCCGCTTTATATTAATACAAATATTCAAACTTTACCAATAAAAATAATAATAAAAATAAAAAATAAAAAGGAAGTATTATGGTTATATTGTTCATTGGTGTGATGTGGTGGTCATGAACATTTTTTTTTCATATTTAGAATTTTATTTGTTGGTGGCGTGGATCATAAACATTTGGTTAGGAATAAAAGAAATCCTCTATGTCATGGTAGGATTTTAGACAATTGACATTCATATATTTTCTATCAGGAAGATTTTTTTTATTGTTGAATGTTGTTAAGTGTATTCTAGGGAAACAATACATTAAAATTAATGGGTTTATGATGCATATGGATATAATAGTTTAGTTTACTTTTTTTTTTTCTGTCAAACTTGTAAATGATATTTCTTCTGGAGAAGGTTTTGAAGTGGGTTGAACTTATTTTTCTTATTCAAATCAAATATATGTGAAAGGAGGAAAGGTAGTGTACAGAAGATCATATAGGTGATGGTAACTTATTTTTTTTCATTTAAAATAAACCATATGTGAGAGGAGGAAAGCTAGTGTAGAAGATGTAGGTGATGGTGACTTATTTTTCTCATTTCAAATAAAGTATATGTGAAAGGAGGAGGAAAGCTAGTGTAGAAGACGTAGGTGATGGTGTTGAATCAGATCCATGTATCCTTTTGTAATATGAGAAATAGGTACCTGTGAGTCGGTAAGTTAATAGATATATTGATGATCTTATCTTCTTATAGGATCTTTTACTAGTGATTTGAATACTTTTTTTTTTATCAAAAGTGGGCGAACCACTAATATTTAATATTATTTAATAATAAAAACTAGTTTGAGGGATCAATTTGGAAAAAACCAGTAAGAAAACTCAATATCCTAGCCGGGTTACAAAAAAATTGCTATATTAGCGGAAATTACAAAAAACTTTATAGTCCACCAAGACATTTACTTTAGATATACATTGTGTAAGGAAAGTAGCTATCATAACCGATTTAGTGCATACACCTTTGAGTATCATATATAGTGTGGTAAAAACACTTGATATCCCACACTTGGAAATTTGAAACCAATTAGACAAAATCATCGAGCCCTAATTCTGAGACATTAAAATATATTCTCTTCATTAATATTCTAAGGCAAAAGAAACCAAAATACTTCACGATTTGTAAACTTAGACAGAGAAAATTTGAATAGGTATCAGTAATTGTGTTCATTCCTTCAATGTTAAGGGATCTGCAACTTCAGCTGGGTACCCACCACCCTAAGTATGCATATGCGAAGGAACACGTACTTCACTCGGCCACCCTATGCCTGTTCAATTTTCTCCCTTGAATATGTCTGGGAATTATTCCATCCATCGTGCACGACCTGGAAATTAACAACATCATTCCCCCAACCCTAAGGAGGAGTATCGACTACAAGGCTGATGTTTAGGTCTGGGATTGAAGCTGAAGCCAAGTGTCAGGCATTCTCATGATCCATGTTTTGCACACACATATGGGAAGATTCATGTGAATGTACATTTGCAGCATTGTCTACCTCAAGTATGTCGAAGAGAGCATTGAATCTAGTTTGAATTATGGTTGCAATGACCACGTCAATGTCTCAACCATGTGACTGCAGATAATTTTGTAGATGTCTGTAATTATTCTTGTCTAGGGAATGCTTAATGTTGTCATAGATAAGCATATAGCCATGAATCTTTTGTATATAGTGCCTGGGAAATAAACCCCCAAGAAGGCCGAGCCCTTGTCACAAGTTATATTCATGAACTGCCCTATCAAACATATCCAACTGTAGAAAATACTTATCCACAACCTTATTTTATACAACATGTAACAGTTGTGTGCTTTATAAAATGTCCATAGTGTTAGACAAGAATATTGACATCAGCGATTTGAATACTTGTTCAATGTTTGATCTTTAAAAGACTTTAAAGGTGCCTAGTTCTCACATGTTGTCATCTTTCCCTGGAGGTTTATTGAAAAGGGTTATGCAAAGATAGTAAATCACTCGTATTGTTTTCCTTATAATTGTCATGATAATACTTGGAGGTGGTGCCTAATGAAGTTGTGGATATTGGTGATAGTTATTGTGGTAGGTTGAAATGTGAGGACTTGAATATAAGGGTTGTCAAAGAGCAACAACCAATATTATACAGTTACTATCTTGCCAATGTTACAATAATATAGATCATGAAAGTAACATTTTACTTCTTGCACCTTATAAACCACAACATGAGAAAGAAAAAGAGGATTTAATCACATAAGACTAGCTACTAGAGAGCGCACAATTCAACTAGTATATATATATATATATATATATATATATATATANTGTCAAAGAGCAACACCCAATATTACACAGTTACTATCTTGCCAATGTTACAATAATATGGATCATGAAAGTAACATTTTACTTCTTGCACCTTATAAACCACAACATGAGAAAGAAAAAGAGGATTTAATCACATAAGACTAGCTACCAGAGAGCTACTGCACAATTCAAAAGAATTCACCCATTTTCAAGCACTTAAACTTTAGACTATCAATTATACCATAATGAAAGTGTCTACCTTATAAATATGTGTTTTAAAGTTAATTTTGTATTAATAATGTTCAAGCATCAAATTTATTTCTACAAAATAGCCAAAGCCATGAGATAATTCTAGTATTGATACTAACCCTAGCATTATATTGGACAAGTAAAATATACAGATACACATAACTAGCCACTACAGTCCTTGCATCATAAGAAGAAAAGCTATATTATGTGTAACATACAAAATGGAAAAACTTAAAGATTCATAAAATGAAATAAGCCAGTTCCATAATCCACTTCCCTAACTTCCATGAGCTTATCCTCATATAGTTTATCATTATAAGAAAAATACTTTAGATCTAGGATAATCAATAGTATAATATTATCTATATCAGGGTTCAAAATTTATCTTCATGATAGATACTAACTAGCTTGCTTTCACTTGCTTGATTAGGAATCTCTGAGTTCCTAATCCTTCCAAGACCCTAACTCTAACTCCTAGGATATTCCAAGTCCTCTTCAATCTAGTTTTAGGATTTCTTCAATCCCCCTCTAAAGGTGACAAACTTTAGTGCTTCAGTAGGGTATCTACCTTCATGCAATGATCAATCTCTCAACTCTTTTGGCTTCCATGCAATAGCTCTTTTCTTGCTTAATTGATTTGCTAAGTGTTTGCAGGGGTCCAAGTTTCTTTTACCACTCCTTTAAACATCATATTTATCCCTTTTTTTTAGGGTTCCAAGATCTTCTTCATTGAGTTCAGATTGCTACATCCATTTTAGGCTAGTATCCCTATTAGGTATATTAGGCCTAATTCACCATTTTTTCCCTTTTCTTGGGAAATTTATTCAAACAACCTCTAAACTAATGTATGATTTTGACACCCTTTATGGATTTACCTAATATTTTCTAGGTCTCCCTTCCCCAACTTGTTTGTACAGGTGATTCCTAGAATCAAGGGCTTTTAGGGCTATTTGGGATTCTGAGAACCAGTCAAGGGTTTTAGGCTTCAAAATGATATCAAATGGACTGATCAAGAGCCAATCCTCTTCCAAGTCTCTTAAAAAACCAAATACTCCTCAAAAATTATTGGATTCAAACCCACACCGGAACTCCTGCATTCAAACACATTTCTTCCTTTGCAAGCTCCTAATCGGGTTTCACTGGACTCGCCTAGGGCTTGCTTGAAAAATTAGAAACCTACATTTTTAGGCCTAAACCAAGAATAATTACACTTTACAGAGGCTCCCCTAAAATTTACCAAAGGTCTATGATGAATCCATGGTAGGGTTTCATGTGGGAGCCATTTCTTTACAATGTAGTCCTGGATAGGCCAGTGATTGGCTAATTCACAAAACTATTTACAAAACTACTTAATTGTGATGAAAGAAACCTATAACCAATGAAAAAAGAAGCTATCAATCCTATTTACAAGAATCCAACACAAATAAATTTGATTCAATCCATTGAACACAACTTGTATTGAAAACTTCACAAACTGTTCAGAAACACATAGTTACGGATCAAAATAAACTTAATTCAAAAACTTGAAAATTTATGAAACATCAAGATTTGGGCTCCTTAGGGCTTATATAACCCCTTCTTATGGATACAGGTGGTTTTGATACCGACCATTCCCTAAATTTACCATTTTTTCTCGATTTGGACAATGTTGTCATGCAACTTTGAAAAGTTGCAAATGTTGTCATGACAACATTTTGTCAACTTTTGCAATTTCAAATCTAACATATTCAAATGGACTCCAATCTTCATAAAATGATGGATTAACATCATATAATCCATTATAGGCTCAAATCAACACTTTCCTAACCTATTTATGTCTTTTGGCCCAAATTCCAATGCCAAGCCTAAAAATAGACCTTCACACAAAACAACTACACTTAGATCAAAACACATCTAGATTAGATTAAGTCTAACCTAGATATTATAAACACACACTCTAGATTACCCTAGATTCCTAAAAATATCCTTGACCTGGCTAGGGTCAGTACAAGCCAAAATTGGATAGGACCTTGAGTTAAAGTCCTTGGTGCTCCTGCACCATTCTCCCAAACAAAAAGAACTTAAGTCACCACTGAAGTGACCAAGTTAGGATCAATTCATAAATTATGAAACCCTACCTCCTTGAACCATGTAGCTTCTGCATCCTCTTTCCCTTGACACTTGATCAAATTCTCCCAATAATTCTTATACCTGGTATTCTTTCTCACTCTTGAACCTAGTACCTTCTCTGCTATTGGTGTTGAAGTGGAGGGTAACTTAAGTTCTTCTACTATGTTGATCACCTCTGTGAGACTCTAATCTGGATCAGGAATTTGACCTTTGTATAATATCAAGCCTGTGACATTGAAGACATGAGAGAGTCCTATATCCTCTGGAAGCTCCACCTTATAATAATTATTTCCATACTTATCCAGAATAACACAGGGTCCCAAACTTATCATTTGCAACTTTTTGGGGACTCCCTTCTGCAATATTTCCTTGTTCAAATGCACCATGACAAGATCTCCTACTTGGAATTGAAGATCTTTCTTCTTTTCATCAACTTTCTACTTGATCTTGGCAATGTTCTCTTCCAGTGACTTCTTAACTGAATCATGAACCTCTCTCATTGCACGGGTTAAGTCTTCTTCATACCAACTCCTTGAGGTTCCATCTCCAAACTCTCTGAGCTCTAGAATACCCCTTGGATGGATCCCATAGACAACTTCAAATAGGCTTTTTACAGTGATCCTATTGACTGTATCATTGTATGCATATTTAGCTTGGGCTAAGATTTGGTCCCAAGTTTGACCATACTCCTTAGTGAGGCACCTGAGAAGGTTACCTAGGCTCCTATTTACCACCTCAGTCTGACAATTTGTTTGAGGATGGTATGCAGACCCAAAAGATAGATTGGTGCCAAGCTTATGCCATAATGTTTTCCAAAAATGACTCATAAATTTTGAGTCTTTGTCTGATACTATACTAAGAGGCAATCCATGTATGCGTACAACTTCCTTGAAAAGAAATTGAGAAATGTGACAAGCATAATGGATAGTCTTTCAAGGTACAAAATGTGCCATTTTACTGAATCTATCTACTATGACATAGATTCTATCATACCCCTACTTTGTCCTTGGTAAGCCAACCACAAAATCCATGCTAAGACATTTACATGGTCTACTTGGAGTGGTAAGGGTTTGATAGAGACCATCATTGAGAGATGTGCCCTTAGCCTTTTGGAAAACAACACAAAATTATAAATACTTCCTAACATCAAGATTCATTGTTGGCCAATAATAGTATCTTTGAACTAGCTCTCGAGTCTTATTGACTCTAAAATGTCCAATAAGGGCTCCATTATGTTTTTTATTGAATCAAATTTACCCTCATTGACCCTCTAGGTACACAAAGCTAACCACCTCTAAACAATAATTCATTTTGCAAAGTATAATCAGAGAACTCACCATGAAAATGATTTTGATGCTCCTTGCATATCTTGTAGGCTTTGACAAAGTCTCCATCCTCTAAGTATAGGTCCTTGAAAATATCAATCTCAATGTCTTTAATTGAACCTCTTGTACTGTCAAGAGTCTTTCAACAAATTTATTCTATTGCCCCTTCTAATGCTTGATGGTGAATGCCTATGCTTGCATGTACTCCACCCATTTCATATTCTTATGACTGAGTTTGTCTTGGGAATTAAGGAAACTTAGGGCCTGGTTGTTTGTATAAACCAAAAAGTTATTAGGAAGGAGGTAGTATCTCCATTTCCTTAAGGCTTAGACTAGAGCATACAACTCTAGGTCATAGGAAGAGTATTTCCTCTTTGCATCACTGAGCTTCTCACTGTGAAAAGAAACTGGTCTTCCATCTTGGCTGAAGATAACCCCTATAGAAATATTGCTAGCATCACACTCCATGGTAAAGAGTTTCTCAAAACTAGGGAGAACCAAAACGGGTTGAGTAGCTATCTTCTTCTTAAACAACTCAAAACCTTGATTTGCTCGGTCATTCAATTGGAACTTGGTTCTCATTCCACCCTTGATGTTGTCTAACATAGGTACACATATAACATTGAATTGCTTGATGAACTTTCTATAATATTAAGCCAAACCATGAAAACTTCTCACCTTTGTAGTTGTCTTAGGAGTAGGCCAATTGACAATTGCCTCCACCTTGCTTGGATCCATTTTGAGATTCCCATGTGAGAATACAATGCCAAGGTACACTAGTTCCTGCTTAATGAACTCACACTTGTCCAAATTTATCATTATGTTTTCTTCATGCGACTTTTTGAATACAACTTGCAAATGCTTAAGGTGTTCTTCTCTAGTCTTGCTAAAGATCAATATATCATCAACATATACAACCACACACTTACCAATGAAGTCCTTCAACACTTTTTTCATCAGCCTCATAAAAGTACTAGGGGCATTAGATAGCCCAAATGGCATGACAAACCATTCATACAAACCCTCAGTGGTCTTGAAGGAAGCCTTCCACTTATCCCCTTATTTGACCCTAATTTGATGGTACCCACTCTTGAGGTCAATCTTAGTAAAGTACTCAACATCCCCTAAACAGTCCATTAGATCTTCTATCCTTGGGATGGGGAATCTAGACCTAATGGTGATTCTATTTATGGCCCTAGAATCAATGCACAACCTCCAAGTACCTCCCTTCTTAGGGGCTAAGAAGGTAGGAACAACACATGGACTAATACTTCTCCTAATCAGACCTTGGTCTATAAGCTCTTGGATTTGTTTGGAAATCTCCTCATTTTGTTGGGGTGTCATTTTTTAAGCATCTTTATTAGGAAGTGTGGCTCCTCGGATAAAATCTATCTGATGGCTAATGGCTATTTTAGGGGGTAGGGTAGTTGGTTGTCCATCACTTACTATGTCTTGGAACTCTTTCAACATCTCTTGAATCTCTATAGGAAACTCTGTCTTCTTCTCTACCTTCTCTTCTTTGGGCTTCAACACAATTGCATACCCTACTCCTTCACCTTCTTCTAGGGTCTCTAAAAACTCTTTCTCACCCACTAAAAGAACATTAGGTCTTGTTGACCTTGCTTCCCCTTCTTCTAACAAGGACTATATCTTGAAGGTAAATCCATCCATCCTAAATGAATAGGCATTCTTGGCCCCATCATGCATGGCTTTCCTATCAAATTGCCAAGGCATTCCCAAGAGGAGATGAGATTCATCCAATGACAAGACATAACATAGCATTCTATCTTTATACCTCCCAATGGTGAATTATACCCATGCTTTCTCATCAACTAGGGCACGTTGTCCCTTGTTCAACCAAGTGACTCTATAAGGATTGTTGTGAGGAATCCTTTTCAATTTGAGTTTAGTAACTGCCTCCTCTGACATAATATTGTATGTTGACCATGAGTCATTAATGACTTTGTACACTTTCCCCATGATTTTGCATTTCATTCTAAATAATGTCCTTCTCTAACTAGGCTCTTCTTTGATAGGTTCTTTGACGAGTGTTCTCCTTATCATCATATTTTCTCCCTCTTCTGACTCCAAGGGTACCTCTTCTTTCTTGTTACTAGATGTCTCTTCTTGGACATAACTCACCCTTCTTTCACTTCCTTGTGAAGTAGACCCCTTCTTTGGACATCTATAAGATGGATGTCCTAACTGGTTATAGTGATAGCACTTCATATTTTCAAAGTATGATCCTCTACCTTGGCCACCATTCCTTCCTCTTCTACTACTGCTTGAACCTCTACCTCTGTTATAACCTCCTCTTCTTGAGCTACCTTCATGTTTCTTTGTCAACTTTGCCTCACCTTGTGCCTTTGATTCTGTAATTGTACCTCCAAAACCTCCTCTATGGCCTCTACCATATCTACCTCTTCCTCTTCCTCTATTATTGTTTGAGTCTTACTTTTTCCTTAAATTCTCTTCCACTTTGACAACTAATTGATGTCATCTCTATACGGTGGTAGGAGTCAAGAGACTAAGTTCATCTTGGATATTCTACTTCAAGCCATTCAAATATCTAGCTACCTTCACACTCTCATCTTCAGCCACTCTAGACCTCATGCACAATCTTTGGAACTCCTTTGTATATGAGTTGACATCTAACTCTTTTTGTCTAATACTCTATCTTTTCTTATGTAATTAGATTTCATAATCCTATGATACATAGTCTTCTCTCACCTTTGCCACCATAGCTTTCCATGTAGCTACTGGTTTCTTTCCTTCATTCTCCCTCTCATCTTGGATGAATTTCCACCAAGTGAGAGTAGATCCCCTAAGTCTTTATTTTTCTACTTTCACCTTTTGGGATTCACTTATTTCATCACATTCAAAGTGGTTTTCAAGCCCCTCAATCTGATCCAGCACCACCTCTGGTTCCATCTTACCACTAAAAATAGGTATCCCCTCTAGGGCTTTCCCACTTAGGGATTTCATTTCTTTGAGTAATGGTTCTTCATTTAAGACAGGGTCTGGTTTAGGGACCTCATCCTCTAGATCCACTACTTTAATATTTCCTTCCACCTTATCCTTTACTTCTTCAGTCTTTTCATCTACTTGATCTAGCTTCTGCTCCAATTGAGCCAATCTTTCTCTGAGAAATCTATTCTCCTATTCTTTCTCATCGAACTTCTTGACTAACTCTGCATTAGTCACCATTATCTATTCTCCAACCGACTCTTCTGGTTGTAGCATCAACCCACAAGCCTAATCTTATAGGCTCTGAGACCAATATGATAGATACTAACTAGCTTGCTTGCACTTTCTTGATTAGGACTCTCTAAGTTCCTAATCCTTCCAAGACCCTAACTCTAACTCCTAGGATCTTCTAAGTCCTCTTCAATCTAGTTTTAGTAATTATTCAATGCCCCTCTCAAGGTGACAAACTTTAGTGTTTCACTAGGGTATCTACCTTCATGCAATGATCAATCTCTCAACTCTTTTGGCTTCCATGCAATAGCTCTTTTATTTCTTAATTGCTTTGCTAAGTATTTGTAGGGGTCCAAGTCTCTTTAACCAATCCTTTCAACATCATCTTGATCCCTTTAGTTTATATTTTCAATCTCTTCTTCATCAAGTTCAAGTTGTTACATCAATTTTAGGCTAGTAGCCATATTAGGTCTATTAGGCCTAATTCACTAATTTTTCCATTTTCTTGGGAAATTCCTTCAAACAAACCTCTAAACTAATGTAGGATTCTGACAACCTTTATGAATTTACCTAATATTTTCTAGGTCTCCATTCCCCAACTTGTCCGTATAGGTGATTCCTAAAATCAAGGGATTTTAGGGCTATATGGGATTCTCAAAAAAAGTCAAGGGTTTTAGGCTTGAAAATTCTATTATATGGATTGATCAGGAGACAATCCTCTTCTAGGGTCTCTGCACAACACCAAATAATAATCCCAACTTCTTAGATTCAACCCCACACCTGAACTCCTGCATTTAAACACATTTCTTCCTCTGCAAGCTCCTAACCGGGTTTCACTAGACTCCCCTAGGGCTTTCTTGCAAAATTAGCAACCTCTATTTTCAAGCCTTCACCAAGCATATGTAAAATATACAGAGGCTTCCCTAATATTTCCCAAATGTCTATGATGAATCCATGGTAGGGTTTCATGTGGGAGCCATTTCTTTATAATGTAGTCCTGGACAGGCTAGTGATTGGCTAATTGACAAAAATATTTACACAACTACTTAATTACGATGAAAGAAACCTACAAACAATGAAAAAAATAAGTTAAAAATCCTATCTAAAATAATCCAAAACAAAGAAATTGGATTCAATCCTTTGAACACAATTTGTATTGAAAACTTCACAAACTTTTCAGAAACATAGAGTTACAGAGCAAAATAAACTTAATTCAAAAACTTGAAAATTTATGCAACCTCGAGATTTGGGCTCCTTACGGCTTATATAACCCCTCCTTATAGGTTTAGGTAGTTTTTCTAATGACCATGCCTTAAAAATACCATTTTGTCTCGATTCGAACAATGTTGTCATGCAACTTTGAAAAGTTGCAAATGTTGTCATGAAAACATTTTGTCAACTTTTGCAATTTCAACTCTAACCTATTCAAATGACCTCCAACATTAATAAAATGATGGATTAACATCATAGAAGCCATTTTAGGTTCAAATCAACACTTTCCTAACCTATTTAGGTCTTTTGGCCTAAATTCCAATGCCAAACCTAAAAATAGACCTTCACACAAAATAAGTACACTTAGATCAAAACACATCTAGATTAGATTAAGTCTAACCTAGATCTTCTAAATACACACTCTAGATTCCCTTAGAGTCCTAAAACTATCCCTAACTTGGATAGGGTCAGTACAATCCAAAATTGGATAGGACCTTGAGTTAAAGTCCTAGGTTCTCCTGCACCACTTCCTATACCCCATTATTTCTTCAGCTTCCATTTTATGATGATCAAGTCCTCATCAGAATCTCTATCTTCCTCAAACGATTATTCTATCTCCACCTTAAGATTTCCCCTTGCGTCTCCTTTGTGAGGCTCCTCATGCCTTCATCTATATTTTATTACTATACGAGGGATAATTTGGATATTATCCAGGTCCACTTTGTCAAATTATGAGGGCACATCAAAACCCTCTTCCCTCAAGAAATCCTTTCAACCATAGGGTATCTATCGTAGGGATTATTGGTAGCCACTTAAGTAGGAAATGAATGTTCAATTCTATTTCTTGCCAATTTTTATCAAAGATACTTTTATCTATAAAGACCAGGATTATCTTCCTTACTACATTCTCTAAGGCATCTATATGCTCTAGATCATCCGTTGTATAGTCCTCAGGATAGGGAATTTCAAAATTTTCATTAATATTGAACACCACATTCTCTAACCCTCCTATAATTTCCTTGATAAAAATTGACTCACAAAGTGTTACGATATCTTGTTTATGAATTCTTTCCATTAGCATTAGTGCCACAAAAACTCCTACTATGTCACCGTCAACTCTTTTAGTAAATTTATAATAAAAATACCTATATCCCATTACCTTTCCCACTGCTCATCTTGAAAAATCATCTAGCAGGTACAAAATGTGATTCCATCTTTCCAGCTTGATACACCCTCAAAAAACCATTTTCCTGTTCTCTAAAATATGAAATACTTGAACAATGATTTCCATCTTTAGCATTAAGAGGGCTAACATACACCAGATCATGAAAGAAACCCCTAGCCATATAAATAATCCACTTGTCTCATTCATGATCATGTGCTTTAAAGCACATTGAACCTCTCATAATCATTATAGGGTAGGACATTCTGAAAGGTCCAAAAAATTCTAGAGATATTTGGACGCCTCCAAAAAGGGCAAGGCTTACAAGTAATTTGTTTTGAAAGTTAAGGAGACAACCGTTGGGAATGATATGGTGCCTATGAAAAATACTATATATATATAATGTGAAGGTAAATATAAATATAAATATATATACAAATTTTTATAGATATATAATTCTAGATAATATTATGTATCATTATTTATAATATTGTGCATATAAATATCTATATATATTTATATACAAATATGTATATATCATGTATATATATATGTATACATGATATTATGATACAACAATAAATTATATATATATATATATATGTATATATATATAAATATATGTGTATATATATATATTTATATATGTATGTATGTGTGTGTGTATACATACATATATAAGCTTATATATATAAGAGCACGTAGTCTGTGAGTATGTATATAATCAGATGGGTAGACTCTCTCTCTCTCTCTCTCTATATATATATATATATATATATATATATATATATATTCCTATATCGATGTATGTAGCAGTACAGAGGTCTACATTAACACTATTTGTCTATCTCCATACCTATCAATGTATATCTATGCTTATAGGTAGCTTTGGTGTCCAACTTAGTTAATGTATATCGAGGAAGGGTCCATAAGGACAACTTTATCTTCTGATATCATCTTGTGAGCCTTATCTAGTTTGGTCACTTATCCATTGAGAGATGATTCCATCAGCAATAATATTTGCTAATTCATCTTCTCTTGAATTACCTTCCGTATAAATATGGTTGAAGGTACATTTCCCAAAGTCTTTGATCAATTTTATGGCTCTAGATAGTAATGCATTAAGTTTATAGTTTGGTATTGATCCTTTTCTTAGATAATTAATCACAATAGAAGAATCTCCCTCTATTTACAACTTCTCGATCTTCAATTTTATGCAAATATGTAGCCCTTCATTCAAGGTCGTAAGCTCAACTACATTATTGGATTCTAGACCTGATGGTTTTGTTTTCAAAGCTACATATATACCATTCAAGTTATGGATACTCCATCCACCTCCAAACTTCCATGGGTTTCCTCTCGAAGCACCATCAAAGTTTAATCTAAACCATCCCACTGAGGGGGAGACCATTTGCACTCTTCTCTTCTTTTTCTACTCCCTACATTGCCTATCCGTGATGACATGTAACTGATTGAATGTTTGAAGATGTTAAGCTGATCACCAAAATGCAGAAAGATAATGCAAGACATTAAATCAGTTAATGGATTGTATTTTGATTGATGTCAAATTTATATAATATAATCAGTTATAATCAAAGTGTCAAAGAATTCAGAGAATCAAAGAGGTAAAGATTATGCTTTCATTAATGTATAAAAGACAAACATTCACATTGTGACTTTAAACACTGATGGTCAGTAGGACACCGATGGATAGAGATCACTGACAATCAAGTCACAGTGATCCCCAAGGAAGAAAATCGATAGCATTATCGACAAGAAGAATCATAAGGAAACCAATAGCTAGAAACATAGTGTAAACCAACGAAGAAGCCCGAGGAGAACATAAGTGTTGACCGACACTATCAGAGAGTTAAATCAAAATTAACTTGATTTCAGAAATAAAAAAAATATCTAGCTGGCAGAGCTATATATAGACTTAACTGGTAGTTATCTTTGTTTTCATCAGACAAGATAAGTCAGTGATAAGTAATTGATTTAAGCTGATTTGTCCAGTTGGAAAAAAGATCTCAGTGAGATAAAACATGAGTTTTTCTTTAAATCTAATTGGAGAGAATTGTGGATCATTCCAAGATCAAGAAGATCAAGAACCTAACAATGGTGATATCATGTCTCTTTAAGAGACAACTCAATTCATTACGAATTGGTGTGGGAAAATGAATGAATAAGAGGATGCTGAAGAGAAATTGATGAAGAGCAACTTCATATAGTCCTAATCAACAAGCTGAGGAAAGAGTTAAATTATTTTGCAGACACTGAGCAACAAAGAACAACATCATTGAGCAGAATCAAAGTGGAGCAAAGGTATAATCTGAGATATATTGATCAGAATAGCTTTATGAGATTACAATAGATCTAAAAATCTGCAAGTATAAGTTGTATGCGAACAGATCATACTATTTCAGTTTAACCATTGATTCAAAAAAGTCTCTTAACCGAGCGAGATTTAAAGATCCTTTCTATATTGAGATACATCCAATGGAGTATCAAAAAGTTTGATCATGAAGATAGCATGAGATGCCAGATACCTATTGACAGGCCAAGTGAGTGTTTGATCAAGGATGGTAGCATAGAGATTCCCAATATCAAGTGATAGACTAAAATTTTAAATCCTCTAACAAGGTCACACCTAATAATGTGTTTGTAACCTTAACAGGGTTTGCTCTTCACCTTCAAAAGAGTGAAAATTTTGGGTTACCAATCCCAAGTGGTTTTTCCCTTAACAAGGTTTCCACGTTAAAAATCCACGTGTCAATGTGTTTATGAGTCATTACTTTAGTGTTTTGTATTACACTTAACTTAATTGGATTGATCGGTATACTATAGCTAATTTACTGTCTATTGGTAAATTGACAGATTGCTAATCGACAAATCTACAGTAGAAGGTTTTACAAAGCATTTTGAGGAGTACTAAATTGATATAAGTATTTGGAGGCATTCATCTTATAGGACTGAAGATAACTAGAGGTATAATATTGTGGTATTAAGTTTTAAGGGTTGATTATTGAAATATTTTTGAGGCCACTTATTCAACCCTCCCCTCTTAGTTATTACTAACAATTGGTATCAGAACTTGTGTTCTTAGAAAGGGAGTTTAACACCTCAAGAAAAAGATCACAAGATGAACAGACGAGATATGCCCAAGTTGAACAAAGACAACTTTGCATCATGGCAAAGAAGAATAAGAATCCACCTATCAGATATTGGCAATGTGTTTACTCAATACCTTAGTACTAAATATGTGTTACCTATATGACATCATACTCTTGAGTAATTAAGAGAAAAACATGAGCATAATTGCATGATGATAGAACTTACCTCATCACTCTCCAATGCTGAGTTTGAAGATGTCAAAAACTGCACCTCTGCAAATAAAATATGGGATAAGTTCAAGCTAGTACATGGAGGAGATGTCAATGTACTAAGAGCCAAGGAAGAAAGACTAAGAGGGAGGTTTTATGACCCAATAATGAAAGAGGGAGAGAACATCACTCAGTATAGCTACATAATCAAAGAGGTAGTCAATGCTATCCAAGGAGTTGGAGGTGTACTTGAAGAAGAGATAATGGTAAGTAAAATCTTAAGAACCTTACTGCCTGTATATGCTATTAGAGTTTCTACTATTCAAGAAATGAGAGAAATTGCAAACAATATAGTTACTCTAGATAGTCTGAATGGTAGACTGATTTCATTTGAGATGAATAGCTTTGACAATAGTGTCTTACCATCTATAGAATCTGCATTCAAATCTTCATTGAAAATAAGCAATTCAAGTCATAAACATGCTATTAGAAATGATAGTGACAGTGATAAAGAGGATCAAGGACTTGATGAGATTGAAGAAATAATGGCTAGAAGATTGCAGAGAGGCAAAGGAAGATACAAAGGTAAATTAACACTTGTATTTTTCAATTGTAAAGAGGTTAGACACTTTGCTACAAGATGTCCAAATAGAAGAAAAGATGACAGAGGAAATTACAGATCGCATGAGAAGAAGTTTGATAGAAGTGATAATAAAGATTACCGAAGCAACCAAAAATAAGATAAGAGAGATACCTGAGACTACAAGGACAAAGGGAAGAAATCTTGTTATTTAGCTGAGAACAGAGCTGATGACACCGACACCAAATCAGAAGAAGACATCGAGATGGTATTTGTAGCCATGAAGGATGATTCAGATGAAGATTAAGAAAGGTATGTAGAAACTACACTCATATATAAAGTTAGTAAAAATGATGTCTGGATCATAGATAGTGGATGCACTCACCATATGACCGGTGATAAACAAAAGTTTGAGACTTTTGAATACTATAATGGTGGTTCAGTGAGAATGGGAAATGATAAACCTTGTCCAGTTGAAGATAAAGGGACTATAATGTTGAATAACTTGATAAAATGTGAAAATGCCTACTGCGTTAAAAGACTGAATTATAATTTGTTAAGTGTTTCACAGCTAAACAATTCAAGTCACAGAGTAGCATTTGAAAATAAGAAGGCAAAGATCTTCAATGAACTAGGAAGGTTGATTGGTACTGGTGAGCATACAAAAGGTAACCTTTTCTATCTTGATGACACTAACACCACTTGTTTGATGGCTAGAAATGAAGACATATGGTTGTGGCACAAAAGGTTGTGTCATGTGAACTTTGAAAATAGGATAAAGATAAGAAACAAAAGGAATGTCAGAGGCTTACCAACAATGACTAAGCCTGAGCATATCATGTGCAAGAATTGTCAAAAAGGTAAGATGACAAAGTCTAGTTTCAAGAGTAAAACCAATACATCTAATGCAATTCTAGAATTAGTCCATACAGATCTATGTGGACCCATGAGGAAAAAGAGCTACTATGGAGATAGGTATTTTATACTCTTTGTTGATGATTATTCTAGAATGATGACAATCATGTTTTTAAAGATAAATCTGAAGCATTTAAGATGTTTAACTGGTATAAAGAAATGGTAGAAAAACAAAGTGAAAAGAAATTGAAATGCTTAAGGTCAAATAGAGGAGGGGAATTTACTTCAGAGGGATTCAATGACTATTGCAATGAGCATGGAATTAAAATATAGGTTTTTGCATTGAGGACACCACATCAAAAAGGAATTGCTGAGAGGAGAAACAAATCAATTGTTGACTATGCAAGAACATTGATGATTGAGAAAGGCATCACTCAAAATTTCTAGAGGGAAGCTATCAGTACTATTGTCTACACATTAAACAAAGTACAATTGAATAAGGACACAAACAATACATCCTATGAGATTTGGTATGGTCATACACCCAATGTAAGTTATTTCTGAATCTTTGGTAGTCATTGTTATATTTTGAAGGATAAAAGAAACAAAAAATTTGACTGCAAAAGTGAAGAAGGTATCTTTTAGGGTACTCAATGGTGCAGGAGCACCTAAGGTTAGGAACATTTCTAGGATAAAATGTGTTTTTGGTTTGTAAGGTGTTTTGTTCTACCATTCTTGAAATGACTAAGGTCAGCCGGTGAACAAACACCATAGTTGCTTAGGTAGTTGTTTCCTAGTTAAGATGTGTGTAAGAATATCTTATAAACCTCTAGAAATGAAACAAGGCTCTAGCAAATGAAGATCAATGCTTTGTAGTCAAGTTATACTGATGCTCAGGAATCTCCATCGGTTTCTGTTCGTCAGTGTTACTTGTTGGTGTTGCTCGTCGGTGATGTTCGTTGGCGATGTCCATCAGTTTCTATTCATTGGTAATGCTTGTTGGTGATGCCCATCAGTGTCTATGTTTGTTTTTAGGTTTGTGGTTTAACGCTCAGGGTTGGAAATAGATGATGTTTCTGTTGTTCAGAAAGTCAACTCTGGCGCTCGGTAATGTTGGCTGAAGACCCAGGAAACACGGGATGTGACATTTGTGACTAGTTGGGTCATTTGCAATGACTCTCTATGTGTCATTTTTGATTGATATGATCAGGGAACCCTATTCCTATTTTGGAAGGGTCATTGATTACTCAGTTTGGCCACCTGTGTAGGGTGGTTGAAATTGTCCACGAGTACCAGATATTTTAGAGAGATTTTTGATGGTTGGATATATAGCTAGAAAGCTTTTGTAGTTAAAAAGGAGAATGAGAGATGACATAGATAGAAGAAAAATATATCATCTTGTAATAGATTAGTTCTTTTGAATAGAAAGAACATACTTAATGGATTTTGTGTGTAGTGTGTATTGTCGTGTTCTTCAGATTGAACCCGTCAGTTTAGCTTGGAAGAGGGACCTATCCTTATAGGTTCCATAGCATGAAATAGTAGCTTTTGTTGGAATTATGTTATATTTGTCATCAGTGAAAACACTTATTCGATTCTGAATGCTTACCGAGCTCATCACTCAGTCCATAGCTTATACCGAGCATTTAGTAATCACTTTATAAAGCTCAGCGGTTAAACAGTTCAAACCGAGCAGAACAGTGGTCACCGAGCATATGAACAGTTCAGCTGTGTTTACTAAGAAGAGCAACATGTACCGAGCAGACGATAGTCACCGGGCTTCACCGTAACTACCGAGCCAACTGAGAAGTTAGTTACTACCGAGTCACTAGAGGTTACCGAGTGACACTATATCTACCGAGTCACCAACGGCTACCGAGTTCCAAGCTACACTTCAGGACTACTATGGACCGAGCTTCTACTCTTACCGAGAGCATGACGATGCCGAGTATTGTAGTGGATGCCGAGTATCAGAAGATCACCGAGCCAGCTTGAGGAACCCGATCTTCTACCGACTCAGTAATATTTTGT
>MU226145.1:1686574-1730879 GCA_018584345.1 Thuja plicata
GTTACTACCGAGTCACCAGAGGTTACCGAGTGACACTATATCTACCGAGTCACCAACGGCTACCGAGTTCCAAGCTACACTTCGGGACTAGTATGGACCGAGCTTCTACTCTTACCGAGAGCATGATAATGCCGAGTATTGTAGTGGATGCCGAGTATTAGAAGATCACCGAGCCAGCTTGAGGAACCCGAGCTTCTACCGACTCAGTAATATTTTGTTTACTTATGAAAGGCCGACTCAGGAATAAGTTTATCTTATTTTATTTATTTGTATTTGGCCGACCTTGTAAATTGTAATTATGGGAATGGTATATATATGTAATGTATTATACCATTTGAAGTGTGAAAGTGAAATAAGAGTAATAAGCAGAGACGGCAACAAGGCGAAAAATAGAAGCTATACAAGGTATAATTCCTATATAGAAGAATTCCATAAGCTATAATTAAGGTCCCATGTGATCGAAGAAGAAAAACTAAAAGTGGCAAGGTATCAGAATGGCCTTAAATGGAGCATTCAAGATGAAATTAGTCTCTTAAGCCCCAAGATTGTCCACCAATTCTATCAATTAGCCCTTAAAGTAAAAGAGAAGTTCAAAAAGAAACATGACTCAAACAGTAGAGGTAGAGGAAGAGACAATAGAGGTCATAGAGGAGGATATGGAGGAAGAAATCCTGAGGTTAAAAATCAGAGTGAGAATAAGCTCACAGAGAATTAGGGAGAAACTAGTAACACTAGAGGTGGTTACAATAGAGGAAGAGGCTCGAACAACAGTTCAAGAGGAAAGGATGATGGCAAAGGAAGAGGTTCTTATTTCTCTTCTATGAAGTGCTATAATTGTCAGCAACTTGGGCACCCTGCATATCGGTGTCCTGCAAAGAGCTCTACTTCCCAAGGAGAGAAAAGAGCTAACTATGTGCAAGAAGAGTCTTCTAACAACAAGACTGCAGATATCCCCATAGGATCAGAGATGGGAGAGCATTTGATGGTCCAGAGAACACTCCTAAAAGAGTCCATCAAGGAAGAGCCAAGCCAAAGAAGATCTTTGTTTTGATTAAATTGCAAAATACTTGGTAGGGTCTGTAAAGTTATCATAGATTCAAGATCTACTAATAATATTATTTCTTTAGAAGCTATTGAGAAGTTAAAATTGACAAGGATTCCTCACACTAATCCTTATAAGGTTACTTGGTTGAATATAGATCAACATGTAATAGTCAATGAACAAGCTTGGGTAGAGTTGTCCATAGGGAGATATAAGGATACAATTTTGTGCGATATCCAACCCATGGATGTGTGTCATCTGCTATTGGGTAGACCTTGGAAGTATGACCGATGTGCAGTTCACAATGGAGTTGAGAAATCCTATTCCTTCAAGAAGGATGGAATGACTTTCAGGGTACAATCGATCTTGGAAGAAGAGAAGGAAATAAAGAGAGGTCCCAACCTACTGTTGGTAGGTGAGAAAGAATTCCTAAAAACATTGGACGGAGATGGAGTAGGCTTTGCTTTGGTTCTAAAACCAAAAGGTGAGAAGAGGAATGAAAGAGAGGAGTTGCCTTTAGAGATCCAAAGGTTGTTAACTCAATATCAGGCTATAGTTAGTGATGGTCAACCAACTACCCTACCACCTGATAGATCTATTAGTCATCAAATTGACTTCATTCCAGGAGCCTCACTTCCAAATAAAGCTGCTAATAAGATGAATCCACAAGAGAATGCATAGATTTCTAACCAAATCCAAGAACTAATTGACCAAGGGTTGATTAGAGAAAGCATAAGTCCTTGTGCTGTTCCCATAGTCTTAGCCCCAAAGAAAGATGGTACTTGGAGGTTGTGTACTGATTCCAGGGCCATAAACAAGATTACTATCTGGTATAGGTTTCCAATACCTAGGATAGAAGATTTGATGGATTGTCTTGGTGGAGCTAGATATTACTCCAAGATAGATCTTAAGAGTGGATATCATCTGATAAGAATTAAAGGGGGAGATGAGTAGAAGACTACTTTTAAGACTACTAGAGGATTGTATGAATGGCTAGTTATGCCTTTTGGGTTGTCAAACACCCCAAGCACATTTATGAGATTGATGAATGAGGTTTTGAAGGAATTCATTGGAAAATGGGTTGTAGTATACTTAGATGACATCCTGGTGTTCAATAAGACAAAAGAGGATCATCTTAGACATTTACAATTGGAAATGCAGAGATTGCATGGAGAAAAGTTGACAATCAGCTTGGAAAAGAGTGAGTTCATGAAGCAAGAATTGGTATATCTTAGTTTTGTTATCTCAGAAGGTAACTTGAAGATGGATGTAAGCAAGGTGGAAGCAATCTTGAATTGGCCTACACCAAAATCAGCTACAAAGGTAAGAAGCTTCCATGGTTTGGCACAATTTTACCGAAAGTTCATCAAACAGTTCAGTGAAATTAGTGCACCTATTTTAGATACCATAAAAGGAGGTATGAAAGCCAAGTTCCAATGGAATGAGAATGTTGATGAAGGATTTGAGCATCTGAAGAAGATAATTGTGACTCAACCAATTTTGACACTTCCTAGTTTTGATAAATTGTTTACTGTGGAATGTGACGCTAGTAATATTACTGTCGGTGCAGTATTGAGTCAAGAGGGAAAGCCAGTAGCTTTTTATAGTGAGAAAATTAGTGATGCAAAGAAAAAGTATTCCTCATATGATTTGGAATTGTATGAATTAGTGAAAGTGCTATGGAAATAGAGACATTATCTCCTTCCCAAAGAATTTTTTGTCTTTACCGACAATCAGGCTTTGAGTTTTCTGAGTTCACAAGATAAACTAAGTTATAAGCACATGAAATGGGTGGAATACATCCAAGCCTTTACCTTCACAATAAATAATAATAAGGGAGTGAAGAATAAAGTGGCAGATGCATTGTGTAGAAGGTTACTCAAAGTATAAGAAGTTCAGCTAAGAAGCATTGGCATTGAAAGCTTCAAAGATCTGTATCTAGCAGATGAAGATTTTGCAGCAGCATACAAGGTATGTCAAGAGTATCAAAATCATTTTCATAGTGAATATTTGGAGTAAACTCTTCAAGAAGGTCTTCTATTTAAGGGAGGACAACTTTGTGTACCAAGAGGTTCCATGAGGGAGAATCTAGTACATGAAAAGAATAATGGTTCCTTAAGTGGACATTTCGGGTTGAACAAAACTCTAGAATTGGTCAAGAGGCATTACTATTGGCCAAGAATGAATTGGGACATCCAAAAGTATGTAGAGACTTGTCTTGTTTGTTAGAAGGCAAAAGGGACTTCATCCAATGTAGGATTATATCAACCCCTTCCTATTCCAAATAGACCATGGGAATGCCTTAGAATGGATTTTTTTGTTGGACTACCGAAGACCAAGCAAGGAATGGACAACATCTTTGTAATTATTGATAGGTTCAACAAGATGGCTCATTTTGTACCATGAAAGACCACACATGATGCTTGTTAAATAACCAATATGTTCTTTAGAGAAGAAGTACAGATACATGGATTTCCTTTGAGTGTTGTATCTGATAGGGACTCTAAGTTTATAAGTCATTTTTGGAAAACTTTATGGTAGAAGCTTGGTACAAATGTTTCTTTTAGCTCAGCCTATCATCCACAAACCGATGGTCAGATTAAAGTGGTGAACCGAAGCATAGGTAATATTTTGAGATGCCTTACCAAGGAGTATGGATAATCATGGGATCAGTTACTTTCTCAAGTAGAATTTTCCTACAATGATACAGTCAATAGGTCCACTGGAAAGAGCCCTTTTGAAATTGTGTATGGGATTCATCCCAGGGGTATATGTGAATTAAGGGATCTTGGTAGCAATATAGAGAGGAGTGGGTATGTTGAATATTTTTCTCAATCCATGAAGGAGGGCCATGACTCAGTTAAAACAACATTGATAGAGAGTGCAAATCATATCAAGAAGAAGGTAGATGCAAGGAGAAGAGATGTTCAATTTCAGGTTGGAGATTTGGTCATGGTGCACCTTAATAAGGCAATATTGTAGAAAGGAGTTTCAAGTAAACTTTAGATGAGGAAGATAGGCACTTGTACAATATTGGAAAAATATGGGTCTAATGCTTATAAAGTTGATCTTCCTACAGACATAGGATTATCTCCTATTTTAATGTGACAGATTTGGTATCCTATAAAGGACCACTTCCCAAAGGAGATTTTGATCTCACAGGAGATACTGAGGATCTCAAAGTACTTAAAATTCCTGTTACACCAAAACTAAAGGCAGACATGATTTTTAATTCAAGAGTTGCCAAGCAGACTAGATGACAGACCTATGTGGAACATTTGGTCAAATGGAAACACAAAGCTGATTCAGAGGCTACATGGGTACAGGAAAATGATTTTAAGAAGTTGGGCATCAATCATGACTTACTCAAATCACCTAGAAGTTTATTTCTTTTTTTTTGGGGAGTATGGTGCAGGAGAACCTAAGGTTAGGAACATTTCTAGGATAGAAGGTGTTTTTGGTTTGTAAGGTGTTTTGTTCTACCATTCTTGAAATGACTAAGGTCAACCAGTGAAAAAAACCCATAGTTGCTTAGGTCGTTGTTTCCTAGTTAAGATGTGTGTTGAGGTATCTTATAAACCTCTGGAAATGCAACAAGGCTCTAGAAAACAAAGATCAATGCTTTATAGTCAAGTTATACTGATGCTCGGGAATCTTTATCAATTTCTGTTTGTTAGTGTTACTTGTTGGTGTTGCTCGTCGGTGATGTCTGTCAATTTATTTTTGTCGATGATGCTTGTTGGTGATGCCCATCGGTGTCTATGTTTGTTTTCGGGTTTGTGGTATAACGCTCAAGGTTGGAAACTGATGATGTTTCTATTGTTTAGAAAGTCAAATCTGGCACTTAGTAATGTTGGCTGAAGACCCAAGAAACACAAGATGTGACATTTGTGACTAGTTGGGTCATTTGAAATGACTCTCTACATGTCATTTTTGATTGATATGATCAGGGACCCCTATTCCTATTCTGGAAGGATCATTTATTGCTCAGTTTGGCCACATGTGTAGGGTGGTTGAAATTGTCCATGAGTATCAGATATTTTGGAGATATTTTTGATGGTTGGATATATAGCTAAAAAGATTTTGTAGTTAAAAAGGAGAATGGGAGACGACATAGATAGAAGAAAAAAATATCAACTTGTAATAGATTAGTTCTTGTGAATAGAAAGAACATACTTAATGGATTCTGTGTGCAGTGTGTATTGTCGTGTTCTTCAGATTGAACCCATCGGTTTAGCTTGGAAGAGGGACCTATCCTTATAGGTTCCATAGCATGAAATAGTAGCTTTACGGTGTAAGCCTGGTTAAGGGCACTTGAGGTGAAGATCTTAGTGAATTCCTCAAGCTAGGGTAAGTTCATACCCTATAAGGTTTGTGCAAGAGACCTTAGAGAAGAGTCAAGCTGACTCTTGGTAACAACTGGACCTGGGCCTTACATCACTCAACCAAAAGCAAGGCCTATAAGTGTCTTAACAAGTCATCTAACAAAATCATTAAAAGTAAAAATGTGAAAATAGATAAATTTGCAGAAAAGAATGATAAGGAAAGAAGAAGAGAACTAGAGGACTACAATAGGCTTGTTTATACAGAACCTGACACTCTACCTAAGCAATAGTGTGTTTCTCCCAAGCATCAAAACATTGCAATCGAGCATCAGGCTGCTACAAAAAATTAGGATAATCCTCAAGATGATGTTCTGATCAATGGAGATGAAAATGAAGGTGAAAATGCCAAGTATGTCAGAAGACATCATCCATAGAATCAAATCATAGGAGACAAGAAGGCTGGAACAAGAACAAGAAGTAAGTCACTAAACACCATATGTTTACTTTGTGATTTTGAGCCTAAATATGTTAACACTACACTTGAGAATGAAGAATGGGTCAGTGCAATGAATGAAGAAATAGAACAGATTGAGAAGAACAATACATGGACACTAGTACTGAGACTAGATGACAAGAATGTCATCGGTACCAAATGGATATTTGGAAACAAGCTGAATGAGAATGGAGAAGTCACTAGAAACAAAGCAATATTAGTATGCAAGGGATATGCACAAGAAGAAGGTATTGATTATGGAGAAACTTTTTCACCCATTGCTAGACTAGAAGGAGTTAGTGTAGACGTCTAAATTCATCCTTATATTAATTTAATTAATATTTCCATAAGATTATAGTTAATTTTAATTAATTATATTTGTTATATTCTTCCATCTATTTAATTAAATTTGATTCACTTTCCTTAGTATTTGAATTTAATTTAAACACTATCCCCTTTGATGTATTAAATTTTATCTAATACATTCCCCTTCATTAATCCCCTTTAAATAAATTTTTAATTTATTTATTCCTCCACATGACTTAAATTCCTACTAAACCAAATTAATCTAAATTTTAAATTTAGATTAAGCTAATTTGAACCTAGATCCTACCCTACTTCACATCACTCTCACCAAATAAACCTATTCACTAATTAACTAAAGTTAATTAGACTAATTTCTTGATTCCTACAACAATTAGTCCTAATTATTTGCTCACACATGTGTGAGCAAATTTCCAAAAATACACTTTTCCAAATAATCCTTATTTGGTGCCAACAAGGTTTCTTACACCCATGATGACACATTCTTACACTTTCTAAAAGTATTTCATTGGACTAAAACTCTTACACTCTCTTACAAGATCCTTCACATGTGTACTTTAAGTACACTTTGATCCATCACATCCAAAGTTGCTCACACATGTGTGAGAAAAGTGGGCCTCTTGCATGGATTATGTATCCCTCATGTGGCACCTATGTGGATGCCACATGAGATCCACCTCATCCAAGCCCTCTCTCTCTTCCAAAAAATCTATAAATAGAGGCCTTTGTCAAGAGAAAATCATCTCTTTTTCATGCATTGTTATCATGTTGAAATAGCTCTAGAATTGCATTAGTTCATGTTTTACAATCTTATCTCTTAGTTCATTTCATGCTTAATTCATAGTTAAATCTAGCTATTACATGTTAGGATTAATGGAATGAACCTAGTTTCCTTTGATTGAATCTTGCATATCATTCATAGCATAGTTTTGCATTAATCATGTTCATACATTTGATGAAGGCTTGAGACAAGTTCCTCATACTTTCTCTTGAGCTCTTGATTACATCCATTAGTTGCACTTAGTTTTCATCCATCAATCAATCGTAGTGGGATTTTAGTATTGTGTTGGGAAAGCACACACATAATCTTCTCTAAGAGCAAATCAACAAGGCTTGGGTGCACTTTTTTGGCTCATTGAAAGTTGTGGTGAAAGGTTCTTGTTTTAGATTTCATTATAAACATGCTAACTTCTTGAATCTTTATTTCTAATGACTAACTCTAATGTTTGCATGTTGTAGTGTTGTCTTTGTAGGTATAGTTTTCATCATATACATTTTGGCATGCCTGGTGGGACCCACGTCCCTTATTTTCTAACATTTTTTGCAGAGTTTTTGTGGTTCTGGAAATTTTTACGCAGACCTGTCTCCAATCTGGAGTTTCCATCTCTACTGATCACAGTCTACACTCCTCGGCCATCTACAAAACTCAGTCGTCTGTTCCTATAACTCACCGTCTTTGCCTGTGCAGAGACAGACTTATAACACTGTGGTTTTAAACAACTTTTTATCAATTTTTTAGTATTTTAACTCTCAGGTTTTGTACAGTAAGACAATATTTAGGAGTTAAATGCTGTCTAATTTGATAAAAATTTTATTGTTATGTTTGATTAAGTCTATTTTTAGTAGAATTTGACTGTGTGTATTTGGCTGTTTGTGCAGGTGATTCACATTTTCTGCAGATCACCGTCTGCGCAGATCACCGTTTACGATACTTGGTCGTCTGCGAGTTTTCCTCAGTTTTGCAACATTCCATATTTGAAACTTCCAAACTACTAACGAATTTCATGCAGGTTCCTTGATGGTCTTTAACATATTTTTTTTAAATGAACTTGTATGATTAAACACTTGTCTTGGAATGTATGTTGTATAAAATGAAAACTCACTCAATCTTGAATGTTAAAGGAATGAACTTCACCAATCTTGATTGACATAAGGTAAATAAACACACATTTTCAAGCTTTCTTTTTTCTATGTGGAAAAGAAATTGAACATGAATGATTAATCATACTATTGTGTATTTTTCTTAGATAAAAAAACACATAGTTGCTTTTAATATGTTCAATTTGGAATGAACACTTCTTGGTTTGTTTGAAGAAGTGTTTTTCAACACTTCTTTCGAGCTATATGTCATTATATTAAAACTTTTAACATAAATGAAGCTATGATTAAGTTATAGCCGTATCCTCTCCCCTCGCCTTCACGAATCTTGGGTGAAGAGAAAGCTTAGCTTAATCAAGCTTCTAGAGAGGCCTATCTAGAGGGTGTACTTCCCCTTTAGAGGATGACCTCAAACTGGTAATCCCTTCGGCTGGTATAGAAATAAAGTGCGACCCAAAGGTCCTCTTTATCCCTTCAAGCTTAGGTGGGTCATGTTCAATGGTAGTCCATACTAAGTGAATATCCTTAGCTTATTGGCATGGTTGAACTAGAGACTTAAGTGTCTCACGCCATACAAACTGATTGTGGGGACGCTACGAAACCTTGCTAGCAACTATAAATTAGTATCCTACCTGATTCACCTTTGAACAGTGACTTATTATAGTGCAAGGGGAGGGAAGATTCTCCCCCCAAGATTCCCATCATATGTGTCCCAGGGTATTGTGTTACGAAAGAGATCTTTGTAGCACGACAACAATACCTGGTAAAAGGAAAAAACACGGGTGCCCTTTCAGGGGTGACACTATTGTGTGAGCTGAAGGACTACCAAGCAATGAGCCTATAATATTTCATGCAAAGCCAATTTCCTAAGGTAGCTACTATTTGAATTGTCTTCCTTGTACTAGACCCAGTAAAAAACATAAGTGGCTTGAAAGAGTCACTTGAACATACACAAACAAGATCCTACAGTTTGAAATTAATGTTTCCTAATGTCACATTTGCTGATATCCCTCAAGGTTTCTTTGTCCCTTGTTGGATTGTTTTGAGATGTGTGTTTTTTATTTTTATGGTTTGAATGTGTTGAAATAAGTTCTTGTCATCGAACAAATTTGCCCAAAATTAGACTGAAGGTCAAAAATCTGCCCAAAATTTCAACACACTGCCTTAGCCACAGTCGGTCGTCTTTGCTCTGGATCTGCCATCTGCGTAGATTAATGTCTGCGTAGATCATCGGCTACGTATGAGATTTCTATTTCTGTTTGAAAATAGTGAGCTTCCAAATCTGTTGAACCATTCAAAATTTGGCCTTTTTTAGGACCCTGAAATCATTTGCCCTAAATCAATCAGTTATTCAGCCAAAGTCAGGTTTTTCATATGACATGACCAATTTCAAGAAACAGAAGAAGGTTAAGCTTTCAACACCTCTGGTCATTAGAGAGCAGAAAGAAACCACTCACAAATCCAAAGAGTATCAACACATTACTATATCAATTCATCAGGAAATCAATTATTGTGACAAAGTTAACAAAATCATTTACAACAACAAAGTCTACAATTTCATGGTTAAATTCTCAATCAATCATGCCTTTTTTTCCCTTGAGCAATATGATTAAACAATCATTATGCTTCTAGGATCAATTTCTCAATTCTTCTATCATCATTCCTTCTCTTGGAGCATTAGATCAATCAAATCAAACCAATCCTTTTAGGTTGAAAGACCTTAATCAAAGTGTTACAGACCTTCATCCTCAAACAAGCACAAACATTTCTTGTAGACCATAAATCCATATCAAGTAAATTAAATCCCTTAGTAATGTCCCATTCTGCTTGAGATCACAAGTCCATCTTCAAGTAGAACAGGTGTTGCTTTAAATCCTTTTGTGTTTGTATCATCATAAGGTTTTGTCACGCTTAGGTTTTGTTCCAAAAACCTTTAAATCAATCAATCAATCTTTAATCAAACATCAATCAAATCCAATCAAATCCAATCAAATTCAAGATCAAGATCTTTGCTCCATTTCATTTCTTACATCTCCTTGTCTTCCATTCTTCTAAAAAGTTCACCATTGTATGGTTTTTACTCAATCCCAAGCTAGAAACATGAGGCGTGGAACACTCAACACTGCTACCTATGAATTAAACCCTTTTGGCACTCAATACTTTCAAGGTCTTTGTTGAGCATTGTTTTAACACAAGTCAACTTGCTAGGATCTCAAGATTCGATTTCCTCTCTTGAAAGAATAACAGAGTTATTCCCAAGGTTCTCCGGGGTTGGGTCACAACCTACTTGGTTAGTCAGTTGAAAATAAATGTGATTGTTCACGAGGAGGCCTTTGTTGGTACATTCAAGATAGCAAACTGAAAAATATTGTTAGTTATCTTTTTTATATTTTCTATTTTAACAAGTATGGGTGTTGTAAATAAAATACAATTTTGTGTTTTCAAGATGGTAATTTTCAGAATTAATGATAACATTTTTTAAAGAGAGAAGGGTAACAAGAAATAAAGAAAATTGTGAGAAAAGTGAAATCCTAAGGACATAAACCACTATAAACCCTTCCTTGTGAATTGAATGCTGGAGAGATTTGGAACAACCCACGAAGCATAAACCAGACCAAGTCACAATTCACTACTTCACAGATGCAAGTATTTGGAGAGAGGATGTATTCACTCGTGCAAGATATTCAAAATCTATCGAATCACGAAGCCACAAAAATGTGAGCACTCACAAGATAGATTTATCATTAAGCCCAAAGATGATCTCCTCCACACAATCATCACAGCAAGGTAGATATACAGCAGCAAACTCCAACTAAAAGTAGCACGAATTCGAAACACAACACAAAGGGCTCTTTGAAAGTAAAGAATAATGCAAGCATACATTCAATAAATTAGCATAGATAGTAGTAATTCACACACCAAAAATGAATCACCCAATGTAGATCTTTATTTTATTAAAAATTTGGCCCTTTACATTATTTTTTTGATTACAATATATAGAGTTTTGATCTACAACTCTGATTTTTGGAGCTAGGGCATCAGAGAGTCTAAACTAGAGAAATAGAACTAAAACTAGAACTATGCTGAAGGTAAACTACTGCTAACTGATACTTTGTAACTTTCTTGGATTCTTAAACCCATTTACAATCCCTTTGCTCATGCAAAGAGGGCAAAATCTGCCAGAGAAGAGAGAGAGAGAGAAGGAGAATTCCTTTTGTGAACTGGGAGTCTTATTCCTGATTCTGGTGGTCCTTCTTGGATTCCTCACGTGGAGCTATTTCTGGCCATGGGAACTGATAGGAAGCCTTGAGTCCTCCCAAAATGAACTCAAGTTATCCATTGATTTGATCTGGAGTTGAACTGGTGTTTGAAAAAAGTGACCTCGCTGGAAACACCCAGTTTTTCAGACCCTGACCTCTACCCCGAAACTTTGATGTCTTCAAAATTTCCCAGGTGCTCTTTAAAATCTTCAAACTTGGGGGTCCAAAATTTTGGACTTGTCATGGGCTGAAAGGCTGAAAACCTTGAGGAGGCCGAAAGGCTGAAAAATAGTCTTTGCTGTATGGGCCGAAAGGCTGAAAAGTCGGAGGCCTTGGTGAATTTTGACCAAGTGTGAAAATATTGCCCGATCTATCTGGTATTTGAACCATGGAAATTTATGCAGTGAAGACTTCAGGGTGAGCTTCCCAAAGCCTCTGTACTATCTCCTAAACTTCTTCATAATTGATCTCTTTCCTTTTTACTTTGGTGACCCTTCGTTCTTGCTTCTTTTTGAAGATATTTAATTCAGAAGCAAAGGAAGTGATCTCTTCTTCGTGCTGCAACATTCTGTGTATTTCTTCTTTCATATAGAATAGTTGCTGCAAGGCCTCCTTGGTATTGATTCTGGCCAGAATGTCTCTGAACTGCTGGACCACTTCCTTGGAGGGACGTAGAGCATGTTGGCTTTCATCTCAGTAGACGTTGAGGCTGACCCCTGTGAAGAATGTATCTATATCATTGACCCATGTTATTACCTCCTCCCACTTTTCACCTATGAGGGCCTGGTGCTTCTTGTAGGCCTTGATTATTTTGGCCATTTGCTTGGTCCAAGTATCAAATTTATCTAGTTCTTTTCCCTCATAGAGTTTGACCAAAATTTGGAAGCGTTGCTTTCAGATTACCTCCAAATCCTGGAGATCTACTTGCCACTTAGCTACGTTGCCATCCATACCCCCATCATCTACCACCAGGTCGATGAGTGAATTAACCTCAACCAATATGGTCCTGTATGGCCTGAATATTGATGGGATTGCCTTTTCTCCAAACTGTTTGAAGTCATTTACCAAATCGGCGCTTGCCTGGATGAAAGAGGGGGTCAATCCTACTGGCAAATCTGCTGTGGCCCTTTTATCAAGCATGGCTTGCAATGAAGCCTCTGAACAGTTTGGGTCAATGGGACCAACCATATTTTGAATGACCCTTTTTAGGGCCTCATTTTGGTCTGTTAAATATTTTATGGTCTCCTCGCCTTTACTCATGAACCCTAGAGCATGCTTGAGTCCCAACGCTGCTAATGTTTTTCTCCCTTCTATGGTTGGTTCCCCCAAATCCACCTCCTTGAATGTAAAGTCTCCTAATGAAACCATGGTTTGAGAGGTGATCGGGGGTGGGATGGCTATTTATGCTGTCCATCGACCCTTAGGATCTTGGGTCACATATGACATAGTTTTAGTAGGCACACTCACATCTGCATGGTGGAAAGCATGCTTCATAGCACTTATACTTGTATCTTCTCCATCCAGTTCACTTGTGTAGGTTCTTCTCCAAGGTTGTATCTCCTTGGTAAACCAAGTAGGTTTTCTGGAGGTAGTTACTGGCTCATATGGTGCCATATGGAGAATTGAGGCCAAGCCTTGTTTCCCTAGAGCTATTCTTTGTTCTGATTCCTCCTCTGCCCCTTTTCCTTGTCCATCTTCTCCTTTTTCCATTCTATCCCCTTCTACATCCCTTTGTATTTCATCCTCTTCCTTATCTTGCTCACTAACCTCCTTCTCCCTTTCCTTCTCTAGGCCTTTGTCGGTTGATGAATCAATTACCACTTCTGGCCTAAGACCGGTCATGGCTTCTAATGAGGTCTGAAAAGGTGATGTGTCTTTTGTGCCTACTGCTCCTTTGGTTTCCTAAGTGGTGCATGTTGATGGGATTGAGGTTGCAGGAATAAGTGTTGGCATGATTGGAGTGGGAGATGAGGAGATGGTGGTAGTAGACTGGGGCAGAGTTGGTGCAAGAGTAGGTTGTTGAGTTGGTAGGGAAACTCGTGGGGTAAGTATATGAGGTGGTGGGGTGAAAACATAACTCCCTCCAGCTACACTATCTATTGCTAAACTCTGAGTTACCCCACTATCTTGGTTTTTAAGCCCTGGAGTAGAACCAGAGCTCATTAGTGGAGTAGGAACATTCACAGGAGGATTGGTGAACTGGGCTAGTGGAGGAGTGAGGGATACCTAAGTTTGTATGAGTGGTGGTGGAGTGAGGGCTACCTGGGGTTGTGTGAGTGGTGGTGGAGTGAGGGCTACATGGGGTTGTATGAGCGGTGACCCCCCAGTGTGTGTATCTTGGCCCTGATTCAAAAATCCTTCAAGTCCCTCAAAATCAGAGAGCATAAATTCATCCAGTCCTAATGGATCTATAGGATCATCCTATTCTGTGGGATCCTCTCTATGCTTCTTAGTAGTCTCCTTTTTTCTCCTCTTCTGCAACCTGGTCCTCTGGACTAAGGGCTCACTTGTGTCCTATTCCTTGGGCTCTTCTTGTATAGTTTCTAACTATGGAGATTCAGAGCTCTTCTTCCTCTTATAGGTTTTCTTCTCAGTGGTGGGGGAAGATTGGCCAGAGGTGGATGGGCCCTCTCCTGATTGGGGTTGTGACAATCATGCTGGTGGGTCAATCTGGCCTATCATTCTAGTTTTCTTAGGCCTAGGATTGGAGCCATGTTCCACTAGTCGTTCATGACCATACACCGTTCTTGGCTTCTGAGGGGGGGCCTTCTTATATTTAGGAGCTATTGACTTCTCTCCTCATTGTTTCTCTACTTTCTTGGAGGGCTCTATTAATTTTTTCACCAGGATCAGACTCATTTGGTGTGGCTTCTTGATCCAAGATATAGTGGTTTTTATCACATGCCTTGCCCTGAAGTCTATGTCATCATTTTCATCTTTGTCTACCTCGACATTCATGATTGGCCGGTCATACACGTTATCTTGTGTGTAAATGTCTTCTAAGACTTCCTCTGAATCACATTCCCATATCTTTGTGGAAATAGGAACCTTCAACACCTCTTTTTCTAGAGCTAGGTTCATTCTGTAGTAATCTTAGATTCTGACCTCATGGTCATCTATACAGTTTATCCAATGATCCTCCAGATGTGGCTCATGTATGTAGAATCTACCGATGATATGGCTATAAGTCCCTATAGGATCAAAGTAGGCTTGTATTGTCTTGTAAAGCTGTAAGGGACAGTCATCCCATTAAAAAGCAAGGGATTTGCAAATCTTCTTGTCCAACAGTATATAGGGTCGTAAAGAGATGGGAAAGTCCCAACAGTGCTTCTTCTTATGCCTGATGTGCTCATATGCATCCACGAGCTGCCTGGCCATCTCCAGTATGATTATCCAGTCAAATGGATACCTGGGTAGCTTCTTTGGTTGTATGGTTGACCCAGCTATTTGAATGTACATGAATGTCCTAAACTGGATGAAATAGGCCCCAATGGCCCTTACCTTAGCAGCAGCTTCTTCTGACATTCTTTTAGAAAAGTCACCCTCAATAGATTGGATGACTGTGAATATGAATGCATCATTGACTATTCTGTAATTAGGGGAATCTTCTGACATGTTTTCTCCTTTTACCAACTGCGGGTATACAAGATGGGGCCAGGCATTTGGATCACTCAAGCTTCCCTTCTTGGTGATGCCGGGATAATCTGCCCGTGCATCTAGTAGGTACATTATGTAAGTGCTCATATATAACTTGGGGTTATGGTTCACTACAGTCAATTGCTCATCCAGATTGTCACTAATGATAGTGCTCCAGTCGAATCTTGCCTTTTGTTCTCTGATCCTCTCTATCAGCAGGACATCTAGTGCTCGAGTTGGGTTGACTGTGGTAACCCATACACCCTGCTTATCATTGTTATAGCTGCCTTGATATCATCTCTCATATAACGTCTCTGGAGGTCTATCTTGTCCAATTTGTTCTTGGGAAGTGGTTGTTTGAGGTATTCATTATTCATCATCTCATTTACGGTTTGCTCCCTATTGCCAAACCACTTGGTCCCCTTTTCAATATAAAAGTCATAGAACTTGTCTATGCCTTTGTGGAGGTGAAAGACGTCCTCGATGACATCCAGCCTGATGTCCAATACAACCTGATCTTTTGATTTTACTACCACCCTTTTTTCTGAATCATAGCGGTGAGCTAGGGTGATGATCAATTTTGAAGATGTAACAGCCATGAGGTGTGTTGCTGCATTTACCAGCCCGGATAGGACTAATGAGGTACAATCCTCAGATCTGTTTTCTGGTTGGGAGCACTGAGTCAAAAATTCATTCCAATCCATGTTCCTGATGTTGGTATCAATTATCTTACTATGTTTGTTCCCCACCTTTGAGCTAGGGGGATTCCCCTTGTATTGAAACTTCATTAGGGATACTATCTTTGGTTCAGTCATTCCTGCAAGAAAAGACAATTATCAGTAGCTTATTGAATATAAAAACAATTTAAACTATGAAAGCGAGTAAAGAGAGGTGAAAAATAGTTAAAGTGCAAGCTTTTTCACTTTCAGACCTTTCGAGTTTTCAGACACCGACAACTATTTTGGAGACCAACAAGTCTGAAAGTGCGAACAGGCGAAATGGTAAAGCCAAGTCTATCAGGGGTTTCAATGTTTCAGACACCGCACTGGGAGGGGTTTGCTCAAGAGTGCTGAATTATCTAGAGATGCTGAGGAGCTCAGATGGACTGATCAAAGGTTTCATTTGTTTGGCTTTTCAGACTTTCAGACCTTTCAGATGTCTGAAAGGCTGAAATGTCTGAAATGACACTTAGCGAGGATGAAGATCTAGTTTTTAGCCTTTTAGAGGCCAAAAACCTGTGGTAAGCACCGCGACTGAAAAAAATGCAAAACCCTAAACCTAGACCTAATGACATAAGAAAAAACTAGGGCTGATAGGGAGGGACATCCCTGTCGATGCACGAAGACACAGAAGCCCAAAAGGGCGACAGAATGAAATGCCCTAGGCTAGACAGGCACTAGGCGCACCAAAAAGACAAACAAAAACTAGACCTAGATGAGAAAAAGAAGCAAAAAGAGAGTGAGGAGGACTTACCTTAGATGAATGAGTAGGGGAGGACAACCAGGTGACTTAGAGGTGGAAGCGGTCGGCGAGGAGAAACAAGTGGAATCGCAAGCGAGAGCACAAATGCACAAAAAATGCAGAGTGAAATGAAAAAAAGGGAAGTCACCCCTTTTATAACCCGCAGGCTGACATCAACAATTTTTGGGTTTCGGACCCCGAAAGGCTGAAAAGACCTGACAGGGAACCAAGCCTTCAGCCTTTCAGTGTTTTCAGAGTCTGAAAACACCGAAAGTTTGGGTCTTCAGCCTTTCAGCCATTTTGCCATTTCAGAGGATCTAAGTCCTCCGAAAGTCTGAAAGAGCTAAAAGGTTGGGTCTTCAACCTTTCAGCCATTTCGGCATTTTAGAGGACCTAAGTCTTTCAAAAGGCCAAAAGGGCTGAAAGGACAAAAAAGGGTTCTTCCTTTATCTACTTTGGTTTCAATAATCTTTCCCAGTGGATGACTCGATCTCTACGAGGGGCGAACATGATGAAAGGAAAAAGACAAAAAAGAAGGGGGGCCCCCATGGTCACAGGACCTAAAATGGGGTGTGTGTTGTGGACCCACAACAAATAGCCCTGACAAAAGGAGGAATGACCAAGGCATTGCTTTATCATCAATACTCTTCTGAAAAGTAGCTTTGCAGTAGAACCGAACCAAGAGGCGGTGGAGTCGATGATTCTTCAATGACCTCCAGTCTGAGGTTCTTCCATTAGTTTTGCTGTGTGTGTTCATGTGTGTTCATTCCTTGACCTTTGGTTGTGATAACCAAGGTGCTTGCCAGTTATACCCAACTTTTTCCAAATAAACCAAGGCTTCCTAGAAAGAGCTTTGCTGCCAGTCAGGCGTTCATAGCCCCGACAAAGTTTTCCCCGAGTCCCAAGTATAACCTTGCTCTACTGCTAGCTGGACGTTCATAGCCCCGGTAGAGGTTGTCACAATCACCCAAGTCTGTTCTTCCTGCTAGGCCATAACCTTCTTTGTGAGAGCTCCATCTTTTGGAAAACTAGTTTGTTCCTTTTTCTTGCTTGGAGATGTATCGAGCCTTGGACGCTCAGTGTGTTCCATGTATTCAGGTCCATAACTTCTTTTCTTTCTTTCTCTCTCTCTTTTTTTTGTGTGATCCGAGCAATGATTAGGTGATGTTGCTTAGATCTTTCACTCGTGGCCTCTTTGGGGCACTTTTCTTGTGAGTGTTTCTTTCACTTTCCCTTTTGGACTCTTCTTTCTTTCGTTATTGCCTTTGCATTCAGTTCAGACTTGGGTTTTGGGATCGGTGGGTACTCGAACCTATGCACTCAGGTTGGCTACAACTGACAAATGCCTTAGAAACCAATGCCCTTTAGTGTTTGTACCTTAATGTGTCTTGTGATCAGGATGACCAAAATTCAAACTTCCTCTTGTCTGTCAATGATAATCATCACTACTTTGTCTTTTGGGAAGGTTCTCTTATGCTGCATGCATCCTTGGAGAAATTTGACTAAGAAAAACCTTTTCTCCTCTTGCAAAACACCCTAGACTGGATCCAAAATACACTGACTTGAAACAACAAACAAGCCCTGACAAAAGGACAAACACGAGCGGAAGAAAGGATTGACGGCGAGAACAACAAAGAAAAAGGAAAAAATGCAAAAGTGACTATGGTACAAGGGACGAAAAATAGTCCCATTTAGGATCCAAAGTAGTGTTTAAGGAATTTTCCATTGACTGGCAATGGGGTCAACTCTCTGTCCAATGTGCTGATCCTAAAAGTGTTCTCCCCCAGGATCTCTGATATTTGGTAAGGGCCTGTCCACAGTCTTTGGAACTTGATGTGGCTGCCTGGCTTTTCTTTCACCTTATCCCACATGAGGACAAGGTTTGAGATCCTAAAGGATTTAATGATAGCCCTCTTGTCAAACCACCTTTTGACTACAACTTGATGCTTGGATACATGTTCTAGGGCCAAAGTTTGTTTCTCCTCTAGCTTTAGGAGATTCATGAGTGTGACTTGTACCTGATCTTCCTCCCCTATGTATTGGTCCATGAATCTTAGAATTGGGATCTTCAGGTTCATAGGAAAGAATGGTTGCAAGTTGTAGACTAGTTGGTATGGAGACATCCCCACTGCGTTCTTGATCCTTATGTGATCAGTCCACAAAGCATATTTCAGCTAAGTGTGCCAGTCCTTGGGGCTGTCATCCAGGAGGTGCTTGATCACTGTTGTCAGATTTTTGTTTGTAGACTCTGCTACGCCATTGCATTGCGGATAGTAATTTGAAGAGAATTTGAGGATTACCTAGTTTTTGAAGGCCCATTGCATGAGTGAGGCTGAAGAGAAAGAGGGGGCATTGTCACATACCAGGTAGAATGGCATCCCAAACCTAGTTATGATGCATTCCTCCACAAATTTGGTCATGACCATAGTGGTACAATTCTTCAATGCTTGCACCTCCATCCAGCGCGTGCAATAGTAGGTAGCTATTAAGATAAAATTATATCCGATAGATGAAGGGGGGTTAATCACTCCAACAAAATCCAAGCCCCATTAGGCAAACGGGCATACCTCATAGAATGGTTGCAAAGGCATTGCTGGATTTCTCTCTTGGGTCGCACTAGTTTAGCAATTGTGACAGGATCTCACGTGCTCGCCAGTATCTTTAAATATTGTAGGCCAGAAATACCCTGTCCTCAGCATTTGGTGAGCTGTGGCCTCCACCGATCCATGTCCCATTCTGTATTTGTCATGAAAGTCCACTAGTATCTTCTTTGCCTCCGTTCTACCCAAATACCTTAAATACAAACCCTCGTAATTGCGTTTGTAGAGTTGTCCATTCTTTAGCATATAGGAGCTGCATTTGATCTTCAAAGCTCTTCTCTGGGAACTATTCATTTCTTCGGGGCAGCGATTCTGCAACAGATAATACACTATGTCTTGGTACCATACATCCATGATCACGCCTTGGTTAGTGTATGTTTGGCAGACTAGACCTTCTTCAAACTCAGAGATCAGCTTTGTCAAGCCCTGGCCTCTTACCAATTTCAATGGTTGGATTTCTAGGTCAAACTCTTGGAGAATTTCCATCCATTTTCCTCTTCATTCTCCCAGCTCATTCTTCATCAGGAGAGATTTAACTGCTGCATATGGGACTATCCCAATGACTTTACTCCTTAAAATGTAATGTCTAAATTTCTTCACTGCCTTGACAAGAGAAAATGATTGCTTATCCAGGTTTGGGTATCTGAGCTCAGCATCTTTGAAAGGGAAACTCATAAAGGAGATGGGCCTTTCATCTTTGCCATTCTTCTTCTGTGTGAGAATTCCTGCGTATGAGTTTTCTAATGCAAAGGAGTAGACCTTGAAAGGGGTGGTGTAGTCAGGACTGGCTAAGACTGGTGCTGTTGTAATGGAATTCTTAATCTCTTCAAAAGACTTCTTGGCTAGGAGAGCCCATTCAATCTTGGCATCCTTTTTGAGCATTTTGTTCAATGGCTTCACTATTTCTGCGAAACCACTAATGAATTTCCTGACAAATTTGATCTTCCCAAAGAAATATTTTAGTTCCTTGTAGCTATGAGGCGGTGTCAATTTCAGGATCGACTCCACCCTTTCGGGGTCAATAGATATCCCCTTTTAGGAGATGATATGCCCCAAGAGCTTTCCTTCAGTTACCCCGAACATGCATTTCTTGGGGTTGAGGGAGATCCCAAATTCTCTACACCTCTAAAGGCATTTTTTGAGGTCACTTATGTGGTCAGCTCTTAGTTTCGAGTAGACTATGAGATCATCCATGTAGATGATAATGCATCTTCCAACTAACCCTTTGAATGCTATGTCCATTGCTCTCTGGAAGGTGGCTCCAGCATTAATCAGTCTGAAAGGCATCCGCCGATAGGCAAAAGTCCCCCACTTAGTGGTGAATGTTGTTTTCAGCTTGTCCTCTTCCTGTACCCTTAGTTGATTGTACCCAGAGTAGCCATCTAGGAATGACATCATTTGAGACCCATTAACCTTCTGCAGCACTTCATCTAGAGATGGGAGCGGATAATTATCCTTTTGAGAGGACTTATTGAGGTTTCAAAAGTCTACGCACAACCTGATTTCTCCAGTCTTCTTCCTTACTGGTACTAGGTTTGCAACCCATGTAGAATGTCAAATTGGGAAGATGATCCTAGTGTCAAGCAGCTTCTAGACTTCCTTCTAAATTAAGGGCTCCATAGTGGGATTCACGGGTCTTTGTCATTGTCAGAAAGGCTTAGAATCCGGCTTCAAAGGGATGTTGTGCACTATGACTGAGTTGTCATATGTCTTTAATTCTTCATAACTCCATGCTATTACATCTTGATATTCAGTGAGAAGCTGGACCATTCTCTCCTTTTATTCTTTGGTCCCCACCTTTTTGATTTGGACTTCCCTCGATTCCTCTTCCGTTCCCAGGTTGTAAGTGTCACATTCCTTACCATTAGGTGTTACATCAGGGTGTCTTCTCATAATAGTCTTATCACTATCAAAGATCCTTTCTAGTTCTACCATTCCCTTAGGTATGGCATTAGTTTTTAGGTTTATGATGCCATGATCATCAGGATCTTCAGGTTTAGTAGTTTCCTCACCGTTATCCTCTTCATCTATGATCTGTTTCTCAAACACGCTGATGCACATGATAAATTCTAAGATATGTTGGTCATCTTGAAAGACTTGAAAGTTAGTAACATTATCCAGAATGGAAGGGGCTGCAACAAGTTCAACCAAGAACTTCTTTAGTTTCAATTTCTCCATTGGATGTAATGAGTTGGCTGAAATAGCCAACACATCAACAACAATGTTCTTTCTTCTCAGGATGGTTTTGATGTTGTAAACTTCGAAGTCGTTAATCAGATCCCATGCCCTATTTCTATAGGCTAAGAGCCTCTTATCATTGCAAGTATACTGACTACGGATCTTATTGACAACCAATTGCGAGTCTCCTTCCACCATCAAGATCTTGATTCCTTTCTCATGAGCTAGGAGGAGTCTGCAAACCAGTGCTTCTTATTCTACAACATTATTAGTACAAAGGAACTGTAATCTATAAGAAACATAAAAGGACTTACCACTTGGATTTATCAATTCGATCCCGACACCCACTCCTTTCTTACACTTGGAACTGTCAAAGTGCAGTTTCCATATCTGAGGTGGTTTAGTAGGGCTGGTTCTAGTTGAGATTTTAGAAGAATCCTTGGTACTTGGTTTTCGGCCCCTCTCTCCTTCGCTGTCGGAAGAAGTTGATTCTCCTGTATTTTGAGTATGCCCAGGTTCGAGGAGTTCATTGTCTTTATCTTCTAGTATTCCCTTGTGAGGGGGACATGCTCCATCATCTGAGGTACTCCAATCACTAAGCATGTTCAGGGCAAGGCTTCTATCTTTTGGATCTGACCCACTGTCTTGATCTTGAGGTGGACTATGTGTAAGGAATAGGTTGTCCATACCTGGGGTGATGTTGTTGCCATCTTCTATCCCTAGTACATCTCCCTTTATCGTCTGTGCTTTTGGTGGCTCATTTGGTTGGGAAATTTGAGCCAACACTTGTGACAGTGCCTCTTGAGACCTGGGGCATGTAAACTCAGAATGACTAGCCTGATGTAATCGACAGTATCCAAGTAGCAATAAGATGTTGGGACCTGCATCTTGACCCAGGTGCCGCAGGCTAGCTGTTGTGCTTTTGATGAAACTCTAGAAGATGTCATCACCAATCTTTAGGTCCAAGAGACCTTGGATGGGACTATGGTCTGACTCTTTGCCTTCTCAGATTTGAAACATGAAAATGTCATCCAATTGATAAGTGCCCAAATCAGTTTGAGTGAACAAGACTTCATTTGGGGCATTGTATTCGGTGATCATCCTTTTTAGCTTTGGTTTTGCATCTATCTTGATCTGGTTGTTCAAAACTCTCCAAGGTAGCCAAAGTTGGGTGAAGTCTATAGAGATCCATCCTCTTAAGCATCTAGTCCATTCTCGGCTTAGTAACATCCCATAAGTTTTGGGGATGTCCACTATGCGTATATCAATGCATTCTTGTATTCGGGGATCTGCGACTAGTTGAATGTGTACATCTTTGAGCACACCAATTACTTTGACCTTAGTTTTGTCCAATTGTATGACCACCTAGTTTGTTACTTGGGGGGCCATCCCCAACTTTTGGCAAATTGACAGGGGCATAACGTTGCATGAGGCTCCAAAATCGATTAGGCAGTTATGTAGGTTCTTCCCGAACATTCACAAGCTGAGTAAGAATGGTGGGACCTCCATCCTATCCGTGAATACTCTTGGGAATGCCTCAAATGTGTTCACATTGGATGTGGGTGCCCTGGTGCTATTGGTCGATGGGCCAGGTCTTGAATGATCTAAGGATCTTAAAAGGGCTTCCTTTTGAGATGGGCAACCCTGTAACAATTTGAACATCGAGATGTTCACCTTAGTTTTCTTGATTTCATCTACTGCACTGTACTTGTCATTTGACCAGGTTGTTCCTTGGTAGCCAGCATACGTACTTGTCATAGGAGGTATGGCATTTAGGCCCTTTGGAGGTATGGGATTGTTACTAGCCTAAGGATCTGGTGGAGTCGATTTCTTTCCTGGAGATATGCCGTCGGTGAGGGGTTCCTTTCTACTCTGAAGGTTATGTGGGTTTCGCTGATCATTCTGAAAGGCATGAACCTCAAAATATTCAAGTTCATTTTCTCTCTGGAAAGGGAACATGAATTCATCTTCTCCCGTATAAGATTACGAGCTTTCCTCTTTTCTAGACTCATAAGAATCAAACACCGTAGCATTGAATTGTACTGGGGCCCCCTCTAGATTCTGAGTGTAGTGGTCTTGGGAGTTGTTCACATATCCATTATTGTCCTAATGCCTACTTGGAGCCCCAAAAAAATTGGTCTCTAAAGCCTCATAAGTATTGGCATTATCTGTTGGGATGCTGCCATTATTTGGTCTAGTGTTCCATGGCCGATTTGGCCTTTGCTACCCAAATGGTTTCTCCTGCGCATTATTGTTGCCATATGCATTGAAACCCCAGTTTGGATTCTTGGGGTATGTATTTGGACTAGCAGACACTCGTTGGTATCCACCTTGATTTTGGGGTGGGTTTTGCTTCATTCTGGTGACTTCGCTAGTGAGCTGTGATAAAGTCTTTTTTACGACGTCTAACTTGAAAGCCATGAGAGAATTAGGCTCATTGTGGGGTATAACCCTCTGTTCTATGAATGGAATTTTATGAGCTTTGTAGCCTAGATAAGTAATGGATGGAGGCACGGTTGTACATGGTTGTGCCAGTATGGGTAAGTGGTTGGCCAAGGCTTGATTGTTTGCTGCAAATGGGTGTGGGACAACAAGATTACTTGGGATGGGCCAGCTGCATATCTTCCTTCTTGTGGGTCCATTTGCTGAGTAAAAGTGATGGCTTCATTATACACCTTTTCAATTATATCTCTATCTGCCAGGGGAAGCCTTCTTAGAGAGATTGAGGTGAATGGGTCTAGAGCCTTTAGGTAAACTTGTATGACAGCCTCATCTGGTATGGTGTAAGGAGATTCCAGCTTTTGATGCATTTTGTGAAAGCGATGATTAAACATAGCAATGGGCTCCTTAGGATCCTTCCTTGTGGTTATGAACTGGTGATGTGTCGCTGTAGGATCGACATACAATTTGAACTGATTAAGGAATTTGGTTTCAAAGTCATTCCATACTGAGATAGACCCCCATGGTAAATTAAGGTACCAGTTGTATGCAAATTCTCCCAAGGTATATGGGAAAAGACGAGAGACAACATCTTGGTGGGCAATCTCTTTACAATTGCAAATTTCCTTGAAGGTGCGGATATGTTCTTCCACTGTCCTAGATTTTCCATATATGAATCATGTACAAAACTTAACTGAATTTTTAGGTAATTCATGGTGCTTCCCAAAAAATTTCAAAGGTGAGCTTGTTGTGTTAGCAAAAAAGGCCATCAGATGAGGTTGCTACAAATGTTGATTTGGCAAGTTCTGATTTTGATTGACGGCTATAGCAATGGTTGGGGCAACGATGTGTGATTGCTGTCCAAGAGGATTCTAAGGTGTAGCAAGGTGATGAGAAGATTCACCTCTTGCTTTTCCCTTGTCACTGCGAGCCCTTCGGTGGTGAGTGAGTTTGAGGAACTCGCCTCTTTTTGGAGATGATCTAAGCACACGCTCGAATCTCTCTAGAGAGAAAGATCCAATATTATCCAGCTTTTGGGTCTTGAGGCCCTCCTTCTAGTGCCACTTCTATTGAGCATTGTTTTAACAGAAGCCAACTTGCTAGGATCTTGAGATTTGATTTCCTCTCTTGAAAGAATAATAGAGTTATTCCCAAGGTTCTTCGGGGTCGGGTCACAACCTGCTTGGTTACTCAGTTGAAGATAAATGTGATTGTTCATGAGGAGGCCTTTTCTGGTATGTTCAAGACAGCAAACAAAAAAATATTGTTAGTTCTCTTTTTTATATTTTCCATTTTAACAAGTATGGGTGTTGTAAATAAAATACAATTTTGTGTTTTCAACATGGTAATTTTTAGAATTAATGATAGCATTTTTTAAAGAGAGAAGGGTAACAAGAAATAAAGCAAATTGCGAGAAAAGTGAAATCCTAAGGACATAAACCGCTGTAAACCCTTCCTTGCGAATTGAATGTTGCAGAGATTTGGAACAACCCATGAAGCATAAACTAGACCAAGTCACAATTCACTACTTCACAGATGCAAGAGTTTGGAGAGAAGATGTATTCACTCATGCAAGATATTCAAAATCTATCAAATCACGAAGCCACCAAGATGTGCACACCCGTGAGATGGATTTATCAATAAGCCCAAAGATGATCTCCTCCACACATTTGTCATAGCAAGGTAGATATACAGTAGTAAACTCCAACTAAAAGTAGCACAAATTGGAAACACAACAACACAAAGGGCTCTTTGAAAGTAAATAATAATGCAAGCATACATTCAATAAATTTGCATAGATAGTAGTAATTCACACACCATGAATGAAGCACCCAATGTAGATCTTTATTGTATTAAAAATTAGGCCCTTTACATTGTTTTTTTGATTACAATATATAGATTTTTGATCTACAACTCTGATTTTCAGAGCTAGGGCATCAGAGAGTCTAAACTAGAGAAATAGAACTAAAACTAGAACTATGCTGAAGGTAAACTACTGCTAACTGATACTATGTAACTTGCATGGATTCTTAAACCCATTTACAATCCCTTTTCTCATGCAAAGAGTGCAAAATCCACCAGAGAAGAGAGAGAGAGAGAAGGAGATTTCCTTCTATGAACTGGGAGTCTTCTTCCTGATTCTGGTGGTCCTTCTTGGATTCTTCACCTGGAGCTATTTTTGGCGGTGGGAACTGATAGGAAACCTTGAGTCTTCCCAAAACAAACTCAAGTTGTCCATTAATCTGATTTGGAGTCAAACTGGTGTTTGAAAAAAGTGACCTCGTTGGAAACACCCAGTTTTTCGGACCCCGACCTCTACCCCGAAACTTTGATGTCTTCAAAATTTCCTAGGTTCTCTTTAAAATCTTCAAACTTGGAGGTCCAAAAGTTTAGACTTGTTGTGGGCTAAAAGGCCGAGAACCTTGAGGAGGCCGACAGGCTGAAATCTTCGAAGGCCAAAAGGCCAAAAAATAGTCTTTGCTGTATGGGACGTAAGGCTAAAAAGTCGGAGGCCGAAAGGCCAAAAAATACTGCCTTGGTGAATTTTGACCAAGTGTGAAAATATTGCCTGGTTTATCTGGTATTTGAACCATGGAACTTTATCCAGTGAAGAATTCAGGGTGAGCTGCCCAAATCCTCTGTACTATCTCCTGAACTTCTTCATAATTAATCTCTTTCCTTTTTACTTTGGTGACCCTTTGTTCTTGCTTCTTTCTAAAGATATTTAATTTTGAAGCAAAGAAAGTGATCTCTTCTTTGTGCTACAACATTTTGTGTATTTATTCTTTCATATAGAACAGTTCTCCAAGGCCTCCTTGGTATTGATTCCGGCCAAAATGTCTCTGAATTTCTGGACCACTTCCTTGGAGGGACGTAGAGCCTGTTGGCTTTCATCTCAGTAGACATTGAGGCCGACCCCTGTGAAGAATGTATCTATATCATTGACCCACGTTATTACCTCCTCCCACTTTTCACCTATGAGGGCCTGGTGCTTCTTATAGGTCTTGATTATTTTGGCCATTTGCTTGGTCCAAGTCTCAAATTTATCCAGTTCTTCACCCTCATAGACTTTGACCAAAATTTGGAAGCGTTGCTTTCAAATTACCTCCAAATCCTAGAGAGCTGCTTGCCACTTAGCTACCTCGCCATCCATACCCCCGTCATCTTCCACCAGGTTGATGAGTGAATTAACCTCAACCAATATGGTCCTATATGGCCTGAATATTGATGGGATTGCCTTTTCTCTAAATTGTTTGAAGTCATTTACCCAATCGGCGCTTGCCTGGATGAAAGAGGGGGTCAATCCTGCCGACAAATCTGGTGTGGCCCTTTTATCAAGCATGGATTGCAATGAAGCCTTAGAATAGTTTGGGTCAATGGGACCCACCATATTTTGAATGACCCTTTTTAGGCCCTCATTTTGGTCTGTTAAAGATTTTATGGTCTCATCGTCTTTACTCACGAACCCCAGAGCATGCTTGAGTCCCAACGCTGCTAATGTTTTGCTCCCTTCTCTGGTTGGTTCCCCCAAATCCACCTCCTTGAATGTATAGTCTCCTGATGAAACTATGGATTGAGAGGTGCTCAGGGGTGGGATGGCTATTTGTGTTGTCCATCGACCCTTAGGATCTTGGGTCACATATGACATAGTTTTAGTAGGCACACTCACATCTGCATGGTGGAAAGCTTGCTTCACAACAATTATACTTGTATCTTCTCTGTCTAGTTCACTTGTGTAGGTTATTCTCTAAGGTTTTATCTCCTTGATAAATCAAGTAGGTTTACCGGAGGCAGTTACTGGCTCATATGGTGCCATATGGAGAATTGAGGCCAAGCCTTGTTTCCCTAGAGCTATTCCCTATTCTGATTCCTCCTCTGCCCCTTTTCCTTGTCCATCTTCTCCTTCTTCCATTCTATCCCCTTCTACATCCCTTTGTATTTCCTCCTCTTCCTTATCTTTCTCACTGACCTCCTTCTCCCTTTCCTTCTTTGGGCCTTTGTCGGTTGATGAATCAATTACCACTTTTGGCCTAAGACCGGTCATGGCCTCTAGTGAGGTCTGAAAAGGTGATGTGTCTTTTGTGCCTACTACTCCTTTGGTTTCCTAAGTGGTGCATGTTGATGGGATTGAGGTTGCGGGAATAAGTGGTGGCATGATTGGAGTGGGAGATGAGGAGATGGTGGAAGTAGACGGGGGCAGAGTTGGTGCAAGAGTAGATGTTGGAGTTGGTAGAGAAACTAGTGGGGTAAGTATATGAGGTGGTGGGGTGAAAAAATAACTCCCTCCAGCTACACTATCTGTTCCTAAACTCTGAGTTACCCCACAGTCTTGGTTTTTAAGCCCTGGAGTAGAATCAGAGCTCATTAGTGGAGTAGGAAAATTCACCAGAGGATTGGTGAACTGGGCTGGTGGAGGAGTGAGGGCTACCTAAGGTTGTATGAGTGGTGGTGGAGTGAGGGCTACCTGGGGTTGTATGAATGGTGGTGGAGTGAGAGCTACCTAGGGTTGTTTGAGTGGTGGCCCCCCAGTGTGTGTATCTTAGCCCTGATCCAAAAATCCTTCAAGTCCCTCAAAATTAGAGAGCATAAATTCATCCGGTCCTAATGGATCAACAGGATCATCCTGTTCTTTGGGATCCTCTCTATGCTTCTTAGTAGTCTCCTTTTCTCTCCTTTTCTGCAACCTGGTCCTCTGGAATAAGGGCTCACTTGTGTCCTCTTCCTCAGGATCTTCTTGTATAGTTTCTAATTGTGGAGATTCAGAGCTCTTCTTCCTCTTATAGGTTTTCTTCTGAGTTGTGGGGGAAGATTGGCCAGAGGTGGATGGGCCCTCTCCTGATTGGGGTTGTGACAATCCTGCTGGTGGTTCATTCTAGTTTTCTTAGGCCTAGGATTAGAGCCATATTCAACTGGTCGTTCATGACCATACACCATTCATGGCTTCTGAGGGGGAGCCTTCTTATATTTAGGAGCTATTGACTTCTCTCCTCGTTGTTTCTCTACTTTCTTAGAGGGCTCCATTAATGTTTTCATTGGGATCAGACTCATCCAGTGTGGCTTCATGATCCAAGATATAGTGGTTTTTATCATGTGCCTTGCCCTGAAGTCTATGTCATCATTTTCATCTTTGTCTACCTTGGCATTCATGATTAGCCGGTCATACACCTTATGTTGTGTGTAAATGTCTTCTAAGACTTCCTCTGAATCACATTCCCATATCTTCGGGGAAATAGGAACCTTCAACACCTCTTTTGCCAGAGCTAGGTTCATTCTACAATAATCTCAGATTTTGACCTCATGGTCATCTATATAGTTTATCCAATGATCCTCCAGATGTGGCTCATGTACGTAGAATCTGCCGATGATATGGCTATAAGTCCCTATAGGATCAAAGTAGGCTCGTATTGTCTTGTAAAGCTGTAAGGGATAGTCATCCCATTCAAAAGAATGGGATTTTCAAACCTTCATGTCCTACAGTATATAGGGTCCCAAAGAGATGGGAAAGTCCCAACATTGCTTCTTCTTATGCTTGATGTGCTCGTATACATCCGCAAGCTGCCTGGCCATCTCCAGTATGATTATCTAGTCAGATGGATACTTGGGTAGCTTCTTTGGTTTTATGGTTGACCCAGGTATCCGAATGTACATGAATGTCTTAAACTAGATGAAATAGGACCCAATGGCCCTTACCTTAGCAGCAACTTCTTCTGACATTTTTTTAGCAAAGTCACCCTCAATAGATCGGATGACTGTGAATATGAATGCATCGTTGACTATTCTTTAATCAGGGGAATCTTTTGACATGTTTGCTCCTTTTACCAACTGTAGGTATACAAGATGGGGCCAGGCATTTGGATCATTTAGGCTTCCCCTCTTGGTGAGGTTGGGATAATCTACCTGTGTAGCTAGTAGATACATTATGTAAGTGTTCATATAAAACTTGGGGTTATGATTCACTACTGTCAACTTCTCATCCAGATTGTCACTGATGGTAGTGCCGCAGTCAAATCTTGCCTTTTGTTCTTTGATCCTCTCTATTAGTAGGATTATCCAGTGCTCGAGTTGGGTGGACTATGGTAACCCATACACCCTGCTTATCATTGTTATAGCTTCCTGGATATCATCTCTCATATAACCTCTTCGGAGGTCTATCTTGTCCAGTTTGTTTTTGGGAAGTGGTTGTTTGAGGTATTCATTATTCATCATCTCATTTACGGTTTTCTCCCTGTTGCCAAACCACTTGGTCCCCTTTTCAATATAAAAGTCATAGAACTTGTCTATGCCTTTATGGAGGTGAAAGACATCCTCAATGACATCTGACCTGATGTCCAATACAACCTGATCTTCTGAGTTTACTACCACCCTTTTGTCTAAATCATGGCAGTGAGCTAGGGTGATGATCAATTCTAAAGATGTAATAGCCACGGGGTGTGCGGCTGCATTTACCAGCCCAGATAGGACTAATGAGGTACAGTCCTCAGATCTGTTTTCCAGTTGGGAGCACTAAGTGAAAAATTCATTCCAATCCACATTCCCAATGTTGGTATCAATTATCTTACTGTGTTTGTTCCCCACCTTTGAGCTAGGGGGATTCCCCTTGTATTGAACCTTCATTGGGGATATTATCTTTGGTTTAGTCATTCCTGCAAGAAAAGACAATTATTAGTAGCTTATTGAACAAAAAAATAATTTAAACTATGAAAGCAAGTAAAGAGAGATAAAAAATAGCTAAAGTGCAAGCTTTCACACTTTTAGACCTTTTGGGGTTTCGGACACTGACAACTATTTTGGAGACCGACAAGTCTGAAAGTGCTAACAGGTGAAATGGTAAAGCCAAGTCCATCTGGGGTTTCGGAGTTTCAGACATTGCATTGGGAGGGGTTTGCTTAAGAGCACCGAATTATCCATACATGGTGAGGAGCCCGGATGGACTAATCGGAGGTTTCATTTGTTCAACTTTTTAGACTTTGGGACCTTTCAGATGTCTGAAAGGCTGAAACATCTGAAATGACACTTAGCGAGGATGAAGATCTAGTTTTCGGCCTCTCAAAGGCTAAAAACTTGCGGTAAGCACCGTGACTAACAAAAATGCAAATCCCTAAACCTAGACCTAATGACACAAGAAAAACCTAGGTCTGACAGGGAGGGACATCCTTGTCGACACACGAAGACAAAAAAGCCCAAAAGGGTGACATAATGAAATGCCCTAGGTTGGACAGGCTCTAGGCGCATGGAAAAGACAAACAAAAACTAGACCTAGATGACAACAAGAAGCGAAAAGAGAGCGAGGAGGACTTACCTCAGATGAACAAGCAGGGGAGGACAACCAGGCAGCTCGGAGGTGGAAGTGGTCGATGAGGAGAAACAAGCAGAATCGTGAGTGGGAGCACAAACGCACAAAAAACACAAAGTGAAATGAAAAAAAGGGAAGTCACCCCTTTTATAACTCGTGGGCTGACATCAGCAGTTTCGAACCCTGAAAGGCCGAAAAGACCTGACAGGGAACCAAGCCTTCGACCTTTCAGCTATTTTGACATTTTGAAGGATCTAAGTCCTCCGAAAGTATGAAAGAGCTGAAAGGTCGGGTCTTCGACCTTTTGGCCATTTTGGCATTTTGGAGGACCTAAGTCTTCTGAAAGGCCAAAAAAAGGTTCTTCCTTTATCTGCTTTGGTTTCAATAATCTTTCCCGGTGGCTGAATGGATATCTACAAGGGGTGGACATGATGAATGGAAAAAGACAAAAAAGAAGGGGGGCCCCCATGGTCAAAGGACCTAAAATGGGGTGTGTGTTGTGGACCCACAATAGTCCTGAAGTACAACCTAAGGAAATTCATGAAGAAACTGAGTTAGTAGAACAAGAGGAATGACCTACCCAAGTGAATGACTTCCTTAGCGATCCTTACAACATGGAAATGGTTGAGAAAGCCATTATGCAAAATAGCGGTGAAATATTCTTGAATATTATTCAAAATGGTGTCACAGTACCCACTAATTTTGATGATACACTCCTGAACATCACCAAAGCCACCGCTGCTACTTCTGCAGCCATGGCTTCTAATTCAAATGACACATCATCACATGATATCGGTAAAGGGCCTATTAGTGAACCTCCCACATCAATACCTATATACACACCTATATTAACAACTGCATCAATACCTCAATTAATACCGGAACAATTTCAACAAATCCTAAGCACTTTGCCAAACAATAATGCTCACAATAGCACTCAAACAATGACAATTCAAGGAGCAAGCGCTAATGTCAACAACATAGGGCAGGTTTCTATGCCCTTGCATACATCATCCCTATTTCAAATAATAGGGATGAAGATATTTTCAATTGACACATCTCGAGCCTATCAGTATATACCTCCTCCTACCATTGGTATGACCTCTATAGGCTTTTTAGCTACACAATTTGGAGGAGGTGGAGGTTATGTTCCGCTATTTATTTCACAGAATACTCCAGACTTTAACCAACAATTCAATGAGCTCAAAAACATTGTACAAGGCTTACCGAATGGGGGCAAGAAGGAATTTTCTTTTGAAGAGATTTGTCCCTATCCATTTGACAAGTCTATCACAATGCAACTATTCCCACCAAACTTTGAGATGCCCAAATTTGAGAAATATAAAGGTGAAACATGTCCTCTAAAACATCTCAAAGAGTTTTACATTGTGTGTCAAGAGGTCGCCTATAATGAGAACTAATTAAAAAGACTCTTCACTAAGAGTCTTGGAGGCACAACCTCAGAATGGTTCATGGCCCTTCCTTATGGGTCAATCTCTACTTTTTCTGATCTTGCAGAGAAGTTTGTTGGAAAATACTCATATAGCATTGGGCACCAAGCAACACTCAGTGATTTGTGTAATACTAAACAAAATAATGGAGAAACCTTTGCTAGTTTCTTACAACGATGGATACATATTACAAATCGCATGCCATGGAAAATACCTGATAGTCACTTAATTGACATCTTCACAAAGAATTTAATCTCTGAGATGTCTTTCCAAATAAAAATGGCTTCACCTAACACCTTTGAATCCCTTGTTAAGAAGGGAAAAGACATTGAAGATGGCCTTTTACAAAGAGGTAGCATCAAACATTATACTCCCTTCAACAATGATAAACTGAAATTTTGGAGTAAAAAAAAGGAGTTGTCAATGATGGAGTGACTGATGCCAAGCATGTTCAAAATGTTCAAACATCCAAAAATAACAATCAAAATAATCGCAATAACAATCAGAATCATAACAACAACCAAAATCAGAATATGAACAATCAGAACAATCAGAATCAAAATAATCAGAACAATAATCAACAACCACGCAATCAATCATTCTTATTTCCTCACAACAATTACAATAACAACAACAATAATAACGACAATTGAAAATGACGACAATTCACAGCTTTGGTAGAACCTTTAAATGTGATCTTCAAACAACTGGTAGATCAAGGAATGATAGTCTACCCAAATACTCGACCTTTTGATGAGAATCAACCTAAACCTATTTGGTATAGAGATAATGAATATTGTGACTATCATCACATCAAGGGGCATGATACCAAGAAATGCATGAAGCTTAGGCATTTTGTGCAAGATCTCATTGAGGATGGAAAAATTGAAGTTGAAGGTCAGAATGCATCCTCATCTAATGTAAAACTCAAAGTCTACAATCAGCCCTTCCCACCTCACAATCAAAACAAAGCATCAAACACAATCCCATATGACTATTCTACCAATACTCTTATAGGCCATGATCGAACGTGTGGGATTTTAAGTGAAAATGATATCTTTGGGTTTGACTCTCTTTGTGGCCGCATTGAAGAATCTGACACGCATGTTAATACCATAATCCTCAAAGCTACTAATTGTAACGCTACTACACGTAGACCTAGGGTCACTATCCATGCTGCTGATAAACCTTCTACATCTGCAAATCCACCAGCTACACAATCTACCACTAGGCCTGCTTCACACTTTGACTTATTGGCCCAGTTACGAAAGACACCTACGCAGATATCCATTCTAGAGCTCTTGAAAACTTCGCCAATTAATAGAGAAATCCTTGATAAAGCTCTAAATGAATCCTGTATCCCTGAGAACATCAACACTACACAATTTAAAGCTATGATAGGGAACCTAGCCATGCAAGAACATCTTGTCTTCACTGATAAAGACTTTGGTGGTCTTGATCCTCATCATAATAAGTCTCTCCATATAGAAGGCAAAATCCAATCCACAAGAATAAAACAAATCCTTATAGATGGTGGATCTGGCTTGAATTTGTGCACATTGAAAATGATTTGTAATATCAGTCTTTCTAAGGACCTCATTGATGTAGACAAATGAATCACAATAAAGGCCTATGATTATTGTGAGTGAGAAAGAAAGGGTTTGATCACGCTACCCTTACAAGTGGCCCCGACCCTGATTGAAACTGTTTGCCATGTACTGGATCTAGATCTACCTTATAATATCTTGCTGGGACATCCATGGATACATGCTATGAAAGGTGTACCCTCTACTTATCACCAATGTCTAAAATTCCCACATCACGGTAGAGAAATCACAATTCCTAGAGATCCTAAGCCCTTTCAATACTGTAAGAGATTGGAAGGCAAAAAATCTAAATACTGTCTGCTGAATGAGTTTGGCCAACACTTCAATCAAGAAACCCCTATTTCAAACACTCCATTAGTTCCAGAGAAGACATCAGACACACCAGTTGAATATTCCAAAGGAAAGGAAAAAGTTACTGAAGACAAGGCTATTGAAGACAAACCCTTCTCATCTGAAGCAAAGGCCACGTTCATAGATCAAGGCATGGGAGAGTATAAATTTGAAAGTGCTCTATGTATTGGGAAACTCACTTTGTTTCCAAAGTCTTATGGAAGACCATCACCATTACCCCTCTCTAAAGATAAAGTGCTTATGTGCTACAAATCAACTATTTTTGAACATTGGGGGTCCCTATTAGATGAACACATGGAATACAATGTTCTTGATTGGCTCTATAGTGATGAAGAAGAATGACCTATAATTTTCCCCAATGGAAAGTATCCTAAGGTTACTCCCATTGTCAAAAGCATGGGATAGCATGGTACTAGCCTTGGAGCTAATGAAACAAGTAAGAAGAAGATCATAATAGCCAATGGCTATCCTAAAGCAGACAGATTGAGTTCGTAGAGACCAAGAATAACTTTGCTAAGGATTATTTTCTAGCTGCCTTAGAGTCAGACACTGAGGAAGAGTTCTTCAAAATTCCTTTCCGCTATATTGAAGATGACCTTAAATGAAAATCACCATGTCTTCACTATCACCGAAGCTGACCTTTCATCCCCTTGTCTACCCCTCACAAACCCTGAATTAATTGACTGGGATCAACAAGACTCACCACCAGCTTTGGATGTTTGTGATTCGGATGAGGTAGATTTAGCCCTCTTTGGACTTAAGAATCTTTGAGAATATGAACATCAGATCCACTATAGAAAACAAGCCTACTTTGGTAGCCAAGTCAACTCTCTCAGTCACAAAAATGAAAAAGAAAAAAAAAAGAAAAAAAAAATGAAAATACATCGTCTGGTGAAAACCTCTCGCAGGCACCTTTGGATGAAGAAAAAGATAAAATAAAGGATGCTTCCTCTAGTGAAAACCTTTCCGAGGTGATAGAGGAGGGAGAGGCTAAATTGTTGTTTATATCTTCAGAACTATAGGTGTCCTCTATGATCATTGAAGATACTATTCGAATCAACCTAGGCACAAAAGAAGATCCACACATCACCTACATTGCAGTTTCTCTCAGTGATCAAGAAAAGAAAGACATGACAACATTCTTGCATAAGCACAAAATCAACTTTGCTTGGACTTACAAAGACATGCCCGCGCTAGATATAGATCTTGTCATGTATCATCTTTCCATAGATCCAAGTGTAAAACCTATTAAGAAGAAACTTTGCAAGATGCATCCGCAATTCACATTGGTAGTCAAAGTAGAGCTTCAGAAGATGCTGGACACTGAAGTAATCAGACCAATTGATTATCTTGAATGGGTTTCTAATATTGTACTAGTAGGTAAGCCTGCTGGGGGCATTCACATCTGCACTGATTTTAGAGACCTAAACCTTGCATGTCCCAAGGATGATTTTCCACTCCCAAATATTGACATTATAGTGGATTTGATGGCAGGACTTGAAATGTTGTCACTTATGGACGGTTTCTCAGGTTACAATCAGATCAGGATAGCACTAGAAGACCAACACAAGACTACATTCACAATGCCTTGGGGCACCTTCTATTATCAGGTGATGCCTTTTGGCCTTAAAAATGCTGGAGCTACTTATCAACGAGCAATGACTACCATGTTTCATGACCTTTTACATGTCATCATGGAAGATTATGTGGATGATCTTTTAGGCAAATCCAAAACAAGGGAATCACATATTCCTATCCTCGCTACCATTTTTGAGTGATTAGAGAAGTATAAGCTTAGGCTGAATCCTAAGAAGTGTGTCTTTGGAGAACAATCTGGTAAGCTACCGAGATACATTGTGTCATGGCGTGGAATAGAAGTTGATCCAAAGAAAGTGAAAGCAATCCTAGAGATGCCACCACCCAAAACATTGAAGCAATTATGCAGTTTACAAGGCAAATTGCAATCAATCAAAAGATTCATGTCACAACTAGCAAATAAGGTGCATCTGTTCTCTCATCTCCTACGTAAGAATATCAAGTTTCAGTGGGATTTCTTATGTCAAAATGAATTCAAGAAACTGAAAGGCTATCTAGCTAATCCACCTGTGTTGGTACCACCTATTGCTGGTCATCCTCTGATTTCATACATATCTGCTATAGAGGTCGCATTGGGAGCCCTCCTGGCACAATTAGGTGATACTAGCAAAGAGCGATCAATTTACTATCTCAGCAGGACTCTTATTGGCTATGATTTGAATTATTCCCTAATCGAGAAGGCATGTTTGGATGTTGTTTTTTGTACACAGAAACTATGACATTATATGATTAATCATAAGATTCATCTTGTTGCCAAAATTGACCCCCTCAAATATCTCCTGGCACGTGCTGCTCTTACTGGCCGTACAACAAAATGGGTCATGATTCTTAGTGAGTTTGACATTGTTTATGTGGACCGCAAAGCTATCAAAGGAGAAGTAATTGTAGATCAGTTAGCTGAAGTACCTGTTGATGGTAAGCACCCTTTGATCATAGATTTTCTAGATGAATCTATCCTTAATCTTGCCCCGAGTCCACTATGGAAGCTTTATTTTTATGGATCCTTCACTCAGAAAGGATCGGGGGTAGGAATCTTGTTTGTTACACCAAAAGGGGATCTAATCCCTAAATCTCACAAATTATAGTTTCCTTGTACCAACAACATTACAAAATATGAAGCCCTTTTACTTGGACTTTGACAGGCTATACAATGGAAGATTCTCACTTTATTGGTGCTTGGTGATTCATAGTTGGTTATCAAACAAGTTATGGATGAATATCAAACAAAGGATGACAAGTTGCTTCCCTATCGCCGTATAGTTGAGGATCTCAAAATGCATTTCACTAAGCTAATTTTCTAACAGATCCCTCGCATAAATAACAAAGCAGTAGACGACATAGAAACAATTGGGTCCTTGATCACTATGCCAGAACACAGCACACGGTGTGAGTTTCTTGTTGAGAATCTTATGGTCCCTGCCTATGAAAAACTGAATTCTGAAATGGTGTGTTAAATTTATGATCCTAATTGCCCATGGTACCAAGAAGTATATTCCTACCTTTGCGATGGACATACCCCACTTACTTTAACCCCCAATCAACGTAAAACCTTCATTCATTGCACTTCCAATACACAATCCTCGCTGATACCCTTTTCTGAAAGCATTTCGATGGAACTCTTTTAAGGTGTCCGAATTCTAATGAAGCACACACATCCTTGGAAGAGGTACATCAAGGAATCTATGAGGCTCACTCTAGTGGACTTACTTTGGCCAAAAAGTTGTTACACACTGGATATTACTGGCCTACTATGGAGCAGGATGCCTACAACTATGCGAAGAAGTGTCTCCCTTGTCAGCAGCATGATGATTTGATACACGCTCCCTCCCAATCCCTCCAGCCCACCATCACCCCTTGGCCTTTTTCACGCTGGGGTCTCGACCTCATTGGCTAGATTTTCCCTAATTCTTCCAATGGCCATAAATACATCCTTGCTACTATAAAGTACTTTACCAAGTGGGTTGAAGCTATTCCTCTCACCTACACTACTGGAAAACATATTTCAAAGTTTATTTTGAACTATCTTATCTGTCACTATGGCATTCCTCAGGACATTGTTACTAATAATGAAGGACCTTTCAAGAACAAGGATGTCATAGAGCTATGTAGGAAATTTAGCATTACCCACCATACCTCTTCCAAGTAATTTTTGCAAAGCAATGATCAAGATGAGGCTATGAATAAAACCATCCTCAGAATCCTCAATAAAATGGTCGATGAAGCTGGCCGTGATTGGCACATTCACCTCAACCTTTCCCTTTGGGCTTATCACACCTCCATTCAAACCCCCACGAGAGCCACTCCCTTTTCCCTTGTTTATGGTACTGAGGCTATTCTAACCATTGAAATTGAGCTCCCTTCCCTTAGAATTTCTCTCAATAATCTATTGTCCGAAGAAGAATATAGAGTTGCCCGCTTGCAAGAGCTAGAACTCCTCGATGAGAGACGCCTCAATGCCCTAGAACACCTCTGCATGTATCAAAATTGCCTTTGCCTTCAGTTCAACAAAAGGATCAGTCCTCGTCAGTTTGAGGTTGGTGATCTTGTCCTACAACACAATATGAAGAACCTCTAGAACCACGAAAAGAAAGGAAAGTTTGAGCCTAATTGGTTGGGTCTCTTCATTGTCATAGCAAAATATAATTCTGACGCTTATCAGATTGTGTCACCAGAGGGAGATCCAATCCTTGATCTTGTAAATATTGTACATCTTAAGCGCTTCTATGCTTGATCCATCAGTATTCTATTGTACAACAGAAATCTTCAAAAATCCAAAAAATCAAAAAAATATAAAATCCAAAAACATTCAAAAAAGCAGTCAGAAAAGCAAAAAAATAAAAATAATCAAAAAGCATAAAAAATACAAAATCTTGAAAAGAATATCAAAAAAGAAAAAGAGAAAGAGAAATAAATCCATCCTTCTGTGAAAACCACTTCAGTAGCGCAATGGATAAGAACCATGGTGAAAACCTGTTTCAGGTGCCATGTGTAGTCAGATCCACCATCGGTTTCCACCATGTGTCTATACAACATGCATTGCCTTTCATAATAAGAGTCACTACCCATATATGTGCAGGTAGTTCCTTGACCATCTTTTCCACCTTCATAATAAAAATTCCCACATGACTGAGCTTACCATATCAACACTGAGCTTTGTTCTAGACACAGTGATCACAAACGTTTCCAACAAATCAGCAGACAGATTGACTTTCCTAATGATCATTCTATTCACAAGCAATTGCAAATGAATTCCCATTTTCTATCAATCAATCTGTGGCCTATCAGGGTGCATCCTTTTGGTGTCGCCTATTCTATCCATCCTCACATCAAAATTGTTCATGGAAAGAAATTTTGGACTGAATGACCACTTGGCTAGGATGCCTTTTTGTTGATTTAATCTTTTGTTTTACAATGTCCTTATCGCGACAGCCTTGATCTTTTATATCTTGGTTCATTATGGTGAGTATATGGTGAAAGATGTGTCATTTGTGGTATGATTTGCTTGTCATAGTTTGTTAGTGCATTTATGTTTTGATATTTGGTTATGACTATGTATGCCTCACTAGGGGCAGGATTCATGCATCTCAAATCTCTCAAAATATTTGGATGTACTGCATCTCCTCATGAGTAACATTTCATAGACCTCATCGTATCTGATATCTCACATTCTTGTTCCTAACAACCTATTTGTTTGAGAGCCTAGTCCACGCAAAGGAACCATGTCACTTGTGTTTTCTAGCACATGGTGCATAACTCCTTTTTCAATATCAAACTAGGGTGTGCTCTCTAACATTAACATGTTATCAATCCCACTATCATGATATAGTTAGTCTTTGGAATGTAGTTAGGTCATATTGCACTTTGATTTTTCTCTTGGCAAAGGTTTTTTATTTCTTCCCCCTATCCAGTCACCTAAGTGATTTTATCAAACCTATATTATACACACAAAAGCAGTGTCCTCATGTGTCTCATCTTACATTCATTCATTGGGTTATTTTTCATCCATTCAGTTCATTCATTAATCATTAATCATTATAGTTGTATTACCCATTACAGTTGCCTTTAGTTGCATTATTACTTCATTCATTTATCATTACTCATTCAGGTTACATTTAGTTACTTCATTCATTATTGCATTTAGTTCCATTACATGTTTTAGTTGCATTGTTACTTCATTTATTAAAATCATTATTCATTACCATTGCATATAGTTACATTTCATTCAATTAGTTACATTGTTAAGTCCTTAACATTTTTTAGGATCCATTCATTTTTTCTTCATTTCAAAAATCATATATGCATTTACATTTATTCACATTACATGACAAAATATATCCATTTATAAGAATTAACACATCTAACATCTATATATATCTGCATCTCATCCCTGCATCACAAATACGTCAGCATCATCATATATATATATATATATATTCATCTCATCCTGCATGTCAGTCCTATAACACATGTAATATAACATCATAATGCATCCATACATCCTACATAAACATCACATCATATAGAATCATAAATAAAGTCCATAAGGTCCAAATAGTCCACAAAGTCCATATATATATATCGCAAAATATCAAAATCATACATAATGTGTCAAAAATGTGTATCTAAAGATGGTCTGAGAAGAGTCATGGTGGTGGCCGCGATGGTCCTGCACCACTGCTGGGATGTGGTGGTAATCCTACCGATCCCTGAGAGCCTCATCTTGTGCTCTCTATCTACACTCTCTTTGAGTACGTAGGCTATTGTGCCTCCTCTAGCACTGCACCATAGTAGAGGCCCATATAGTATGTGGCCTCTCATCCTCTTCGCCCAGCCTCTCTCTGCGCTTCCATGGAATCTGTCATCATCTGACCAACACCTGCAGCCCTTCCTGCCAAATGAGATATATCTCAGTCAACCCTGTAATCCTCTGCACGTCTCTGTGCTAGATCTCACCCTGCGGTTAGAGCTGCTATCTGTGCTGACATCATTGCCATCTCCTCTGAGGGATCACCATGCTCCTTAATAATGGAAAAATCACCACTGTCCACCTGAGCATATAAAATGTCTAGTGCTCTCTGAGCACTATCTTCCCGAGCAGTCTCTGCTACCAACTCTCCCTGTACCCTAGCCACCTCTGTCTGTAGGCTGCTGGATATGGTCTGTATTGTAGGTAGTAATCCCTACAACCTCTAGATCTCTACCTGTGCGCTCACCTCAGTCACCTGAGATGTCGCTAACAAGCCATGTACCCTACCTAGTTCAGTCTGAAGACTGTCCTGCTCTGCTACCATGGTATCATGGATATCTTGGGCTACATAGCCTGCCGATGGTACCTATCCCTATCCTGGTGGCCCCTATGGCCCCTGTACCTATCTTGGTGGCCCTTGTCCCTATAGTGGATCCTGTCCCTGTACTTGTACATCGGGAACTATGGGTGGCTACCCTCCTACGGGTATCTGTACCTGTCCTCTCCACCTCAGCACTGCAACTCTAGGCCAGACTCTCCTCCCATCAGCCCCTCCTCCATCTCCTCCCTCCTCATCATCATCCTCATCATCCTGACCCCCTCCATCCCCTCCATCTCCAGGTTTATCATCCTCCTGTACTATGCCTGGCACTATCAGTCTAACAGGTCTATGTGTGGTCCACCACTGAGCGTATGCTGGGACTACTCTTGCATCCTGTATCGACTCACATGCTCTAACCCATGGAACCTCTATCATCCCCCTAAATTATGCTCACATTATGCGCAGATCTGCACCCATGCCCCAGATGCTCCCCACCTCTCGGGTCACCAGTGGATGTGGGAACCCATCTGGAACTGCCTCTTGGACCTGTCCCATCTGTCTTTGCACCTTGGATGGCATATATTGGGAAATCATGTATGTCCTCCTCCTGATCAACCAACAGTTGGTCTGAACAAACCTCATATAATATGAGTCATAAAACTCGTCCTCTATATATCTATCGTGCTGTGGGATCTCATGACCCTAGGCCTCGCACCCTACCTATGGTGCCCACTGTATATCCCCCATCTTGTCAAACCTCCGTCGCCAGTAACCCACTAAATTAGTGGCCTCATAACTGATAGGTGGCCTATACCTACATACGAATATCTCATAAGCTGCTCTAGTATCTTGGGTCCTAATCGGTCGAATGACCGCAATATGCTTCCACACCCATACAAGAAGCAGTGTGCAACTTGGTCCTAGCACCCTACCCTTCCGGTAGGCGCACATGTGAAGATCATAATACAACTGTCCAAGGATAGTATATCCCCAGTAGTACTGATACCCATCCTCCACCATCCCGCTCAGCACTCGAGCCCAACCTATAGGGAATCCCTTGCCTGCATGATCAGGCATAAGTCGTCCCCCTATCAAACCAACTAAGTATAAGGCTACCCATCGCAACTGTGGTCGAAGTGCCATCGCCCCTGTCTAGGATATCCACTACTTTGAAGTTGGTAGATCTAAATATCGACCGAATTCCATCTCTATATAGGGCTCTGAGACCTCAACATAGTACTGAGGTATCAGCCCCCGAATCAGCACTCTTTAAATCCTCCATATGTCATGGAGTGTGATAGTAGCTTCCCCTGTAGAGAAGTGAAAGCTAGACGTGGTGTTATGCCACCTCTCTATCAAAGAAGACATGAGCCCATTATGTACTCGTAGATGTGGCCAATGCCATACGTGCTCTAGTCCCCATAATGTAACAAGCCCCCACTTAGCTACTGTCAACTCCTGCTCCCGCGCCATAGTCGCTGGGTAGGCCTCCCTTGCCTGAAAGGTGATGGTATCTTCCTGCATCCAACCAAGCTTATGTCAAATATCAGATAGCATTTCAAGGCATTGAAAAATGCCCCTTATCTGTGCTGGGGCATCAAAAAATGCTCCTGGCCTATTTCTTTCCCCTTCTCCCCCCTCTTTTCTTCTATTTTTGGGTACATTCGCGCAGATGGTGGTTGACCCTCGCAGACGGTGGATCTTCAGAAATGCCAGTCTATGAAGACAGTAGTTTAGGCCGCCGCTACTTTTTCCACATAGATGGCAGAGTTCAAACTCTGTCATCTTTGCTACGCTCTTTCCCCTCCCCTTGCCCTCGCAGACGGAGATCGGTCGATCTCCGTCTACGCAGACGCTGATCATAGATTGTTCATTTGCGAGGATGACAGTTTGTCGATCGCTGTCTACACACACGGCCATTAGGTGACCACCGTCTACACTGTGCGTTGGCTTTTGAGTGCATTAATGACCCCTAAAACACCTAAAAAAGAATTAAATACATAATTGACTAAGAGGTGGTCAACTACTCATCGGTGGTCCTGCATCTGCTGGTCTCTAGTGTACCCAAACATGCTCTCCAAGCTATGAATGCTCTTGCTCTATTGCCATCGCTCTCTTCTTCTTCTCTTTTTTTGTTCATTGTGAGTGAAAATGAGTTGTCTATGGGCCTCGGTGGACTATTTATAGCCCCTTGGGACCCGATTCTTCTGTCTGTCTCCCCATTCCCCATTCTGGTCCCCATTTTTCCTTCATTTTTCTTGGACACGCCATGCAATTGGTCTACTTTCCCTGTTTTCCTTCCTTTTTGGAGAAAATTTTATTAAAAATTTGTATTTTTTTCTATTATTTTCTCAAGGGGGCACACTCCTCTGCTCTCGCTACCGTAGGTTTTCCTAACCTCTTTGGGGCATCTTATTTTCTTTTCTTTGACACGACACCACTTTCGATGCCGCATCAAAGAGGGGCAAAATTTAGACGTCTAAAATCATCCTTATATTAATTTAATTAATATTTTCATAATATTATAGTTAATTTTAATTAATTATATTTTTTATATTCTTCTATCTATTTAATTAAATATGATTCACTTTCCTTAGTATTTGAATTTAATTTAAATACTATCCCCTTTGATGTATTAAATTTTATTTAATACATTCCCCTTCATTAATCCCCTTTAAATAAATTTTTAATTTATTTATTCCTCCACATGACTTAAATTTTTACTAAACCAACTTAATCTAAATTTTAAATTTAGATTAAGCTAATTTGAACCTAGATCCTACTCTACTTCACATCACTCTCACTAAATAAACCTATTCACTAATTAACTAAGGTTAATAAGACTAATTTCTTAATTCCTACAATAATTAGTCCTAATTATTTGCTCACACGTGTGAGCAAATTTTCAAAAATACACTTTTTCAAATAATCCTTATTTGGTGCCAACAAGGTTTTTTACACCCATGATGATACCTTCTTACACTTTCTAAAAGTGTTTCATTGGACTAAAACTCTTACACTCTCTTACAAGATCCTTCACATGTGTACTTTAAGTACACTTTGACCCATCACATCCAAAGTT
>MU226145.1:1730929-1749884 GCA_018584345.1 Thuja plicata
TTACAAGATCCTTCACATGTGTACTTTAAGTACACTTTGACCCATCACATCCAAAGTTTCTCACACATGTGTGAGCAAAGTGGGCCTCTTGCATGACTTATGTGTCCCTCATGTGGCACCTATGTGGGTGCCACATGATTTCCACCTCATCCAAGCCCTCTCTCTCTCTTCCAAAAAATCTATAAATAGAGGCCTTTGTCAAGAGCAAATCATCTCTTTTTCATGCATTGTTATCATGTTGAAATAGCTCTAGAATTGCATTAGTTCATGTTTTACAATCTTATCTCTTAGTTTATTTCATGCTTACTTCATAGTTAAATCTAGATATTACATGTTAGGATTAATGGAATGAACCTAGTTTCCTTTCATTGAATCTTGCATATCATTCTTAGCATAGTTTTGCATTAATCATGTTCATACATTTGATGAAGGCTTGAGACAAGTTCCTCATACTTGCTCTTGAGCTCTTCATTCCATCCATTAGTTGCACTTAGTTTTCATCCATCAATCAATCGTAGTGAGATTTTAGTATTGTGTTGGGAGAGCACACCCACAAAATTGTCTAAGACAAAAATCAACAAGGCTTGGGTGTACTTGTTTGGCTCATCAGAAGTTGTGGTGAAAGGTTCTTGTTTTAGATTTCATTATAAACATGCTAACTTCTTGAATCTTTGTTTCTAATGACTAACTCTAACGTTTGCATGTTGTAGTGTTGTCTTTGCAGGTATAATTTTTATCATATATAGTTAGAATCCTACTTGCTTATGTTGCATATAAAGGATTCAAGGTATACTAGATGGATGTCAAATCTGCATTCCTAAATGGAATACGAGAAGAAGAGGTATACATTGAACAACTAGAAGGTTTTGTTGATCCAGACAAGAGAAACATGGTATGTAGACTACATAAAGCCTTGTATGGATTGAAACAAGCACCGAGAGCTTGGTATGAAAGACTTCACTCATATCTCATTAACATAAAATTTGTTAGAACAAGTGAAAATATCAATCTGTACTTAAAAGAAGATACCAATGGTAATATACTGATTGCTGAAATTTTTGTTGATGATATCATTTTTGGGGGAAATGAATTGTTATGAAAATCCTTTGTTGATGAAATGAGCAAGGAATTTGAAATGTCTATGTTTGGAGAGATCAAAATTTTTCTTGGTTTATAGATTCTTCAAAAAGATGCAGGCATATACATCACTTACTCCAAATACATCAAGGAAGTGCTAAAGATATTCAAGATAGAATATTCCAAACCAGTTGGAACACCTATGGCTACCAGATGTAAGCTAACAAAAGAAGACAAATCTAATGAGGTAAATCAAACCCTATATAGATCAATGATTGGAAAACTAATGTATGTTGTTGACACAATACCAGATATAACACATGCAGTGGGGATAGTAGCAAGATTCTCTACAAATCCCAAAGAATCACATATGACTACTGTCAAGAGAATTCTGAGATATCTGAAGAACACTGAGGACTATGGTGTATGGTACAAAAAAGGACAACTCAAGCTACAAGTCTATATAGATGCTGATTGGGATGGAAACATTGATGACTGAAAGAGCACAACTGGAGGATTATTTTTCATGGGTGACAGACTTGTCACATGGATCAACAAGAATCAAAGATGCATTTCTCAGTCTACTGGAGAAGCATAGTATGTTGCTGCTGTTGCAAATTGCCCCAATATTGCATGGATCAAACAATTACTAGATGGTATAAATATGAATATTCTTGAACGAGTAATTATATATTGTGATAATACAAGTGCAATAAACATCTCTAAGAATCTAGTATGCATGCTAAGACTAAACACATAGCTATCAAGTATCACTATCTTAGAGAACAAGTGCAAGCAAAAGAAGTGACACTAGAATATGTTCAATCAAAGGAACAACTAGCTGATATATTCACCAAACCATTACCAAAGGATACATTTGAGTACTTGAGACAGAGACTAAGGGTCCAACCCTCTTCTATCAGTCAGTAAGCTGACAAGGAGGTTGCATCAGCCTATATCAACTCTGACGATCATTCATGTTGATGCACAACTGAGAAAAACAATAAAAAATACATGTGTACATAGAAAGGTACAAGTATGCATCGGACATTAGTGACATTGTAATGTTGATGGATAGGGAAATTCAAGGAATATATTATGCAAAGGAAAGGAACATGATATAGATGATAAATAAAGGAGAAGTATTTTGTGTTTGGCATTGTTGTCAAAGGGAGAGATATTCTCATTACCATATAGAAGATAGATTCTTTATCATACAAAGGGAGAGATGATCTCATTATCAAAAGGAGAGATATGAAAAAAGGAGAGATTATATCATCATCCATGAAGAGAAGTTCTTGAGAATCAAAAGGAAGAGTTAATCAATATTCTAAGAGAGAGAAATTGATTACATATGAAATATCCATCTAACGGAGAGAAGTAACAAAGGGAGAGAGCTCAGACAAAGAGAAAGATTAGTGTCAAAGGAAAAAGAGATTATCAAGAAGAGGAATAGTCAAGGCAGAGAACATATCAAAACAGAGATATCAGATGATACATCTATCCAGTGAAGGGATTAAAGATTGAAGACAACCACTCTGCATGAAACAAATCTAAGCTATTTTTGAGCTTACTGAGATCTAGACATTTGTAATAGTTACAATAGGAAAGCTTGATGAAACTGTTATATTTCATATTGTATTAGTAATAGTATAGTATGATAATGTAGTATGTTGCCATTAATTCCAAAGGGAGAGATTGATGACATGTAACTGATTGAATGTTTGAAGATGTTGAGTTGATCATCGAAATGCATAAAGATAATGCAAGCCATTAAATCAGTTAATGGATTATAGTGTCATTGATGTCAACTTGATATAATCTAATCAGTTATAATCAAAGTGTCAAAGACTTCAGAGAATCAAAGAGATAAAGATTATGCTTTCAATAATGCATAAAAGACAAGCATTCACATTGTGACTTCAAACACTGACAGTCAGTAGGACACCAAGGGATAGAGTAGGACATTGAGGGATAGAGATCACTGACATTCAAGTCACAGTGATGCCCATGAAAGAAAACCAATGAAAATTATTGACGAGCAGAATCACAAGGAAACCGATGACCAGAAACATAGTGTAAACTGACAGAGAAGCTTGAGGAGAACAAAAGTGTTGACTGACGCTATCAGAGAGTTAAACTAAAATTAACTTGAGTTCAAAAACAAAAAAGATAGAATTAACTGGTAGTTATCTTTGTTTTCATCAGAAAAGATAAGCCAGAGATAAGTAATTGATTTAAAGCTGATTTGTCCAGTTGGCAGAAAGATCTCAGTGAGATAAAATAAGAGTTTTTCTTTAAATCTGATTGGAAAGAATTGTGGATCATGCCAATATCAAGAAGATCAAGAACCTAACAATGGTGATATCATGTCTATTTAAGACACAACTCAATTCATTACGAATTGGTGTGGGAAAAGGAATGAATAAGAGGATGCTGAAGACAATTCATATAGTCCTGATCAACAAGCTGAGGAAAGAGCTAAAGTATTATGCGGACACTAAGAAACATAGCACATCATCATCGACCAAAATCAAAGTGGAGAAAAGGTATAAATTGAGATATATTGATCAAAATAGTTTTATTATATTACAATAGATTTGAAAATCTGCAAGTATAAGTTGTATGTGAATAGAACATACTGTTTCAGTTTAACCATTGATTAAGAAAAGTCTCTTAACCAAGCGATAATTAAAGATCCTTTCTATATTGAGATACATCCAATAGATTATCAAAAAGTTTGATCACAAAGATAGCATGAGATGCCAGATACCTATTGATAGGCCAAGTGAGTGTTTGATCAAGGATGGTAGCATAGAGATGCCCGATATCAAGTGACAAACAAAAATTTTAAATCCTCTAACAAGGTCATACCTAATAGTGTGTTTTTAACCTTTAACAGGGTTGGCTCTTCATCGAGCTCACTTCAGAAGAGTGAAAATTTTGGGTTACCGGTCCCAAGTGGTTTTTCCCTTAACAGGGTTTCCACGTTAAAAATCCATGTGTCAATGTGTTTATGAGTCATTACTTTAGTGTTTTTCCTTACACTTAACTTAATTGGATTGATCCGTATATTCTAGATAATTTACTGTCTATCGGTAAATTGACAGACTGCTAATCGGTAAATCTGCAGTAGAAGGTTTTACAAAGCATTTCGAGGAGTAGTAAATTGATATAAGTATTTGGAGGCATTCATCTTATAGGACTGAAGATAACTAGAGGTATAATATTGTGGTATTAAGTTTTAAGGGTTGATTATTAAAATATTTTGAGGCCACTGATTCACCCCCCCTCTTAGTTATTACTAAAAATCCCAACATACAAAAAGATATTTAAACCTATCCATCTTCCTCTGATCCTTTAATCCCAATAGGTCATCTTAGCCTCTCTCCTAGGAAAATTCATAATTCTACTATTCAAGGTTTCAATGATAATTGCTTCCATTTTATTAATTAATTATTCCACCTTCCCTTTCTTATCCTTGAATATTAATCTATTTCTCTCCTTCCATAGTTCCCAAATCACAATTGAAGGGGTAGTTACCCATAGCTTACTATATACATTTTCTTTGTGAAGGGTTAGCCAACATTTAAAAAAATCCACAATGGTGTTAGGGAAATATGAAATCCAATTTAGTTTGGCACATAGCCATTGTACACATTGGTTGGAAAATTTACATGATAGTAGGATATGATCAACCAATTCTTCTTCCTGATAATATAAAAGGCATCTATTAGGACCTTCATACCCCTTTTTTCTAAACCTATTAGTCGTAAAAATCTTGTTTTGTAAAGCTATCCATGAAAACATTCCTGCCTTTGGGAAACAATATTTATCCCAACATAGATTGAGAGGGAAATCTGTAGTAGGTCTTAGATGTTTTTTTATCATGGATTTATATCCTTATTTTTTTTTATACTCCCCTATTTTTGATCCATCCCAGACCATGATGTCTTGACCTTGGCAGAAAGTGATATTTCTGCCTCTTACAATTCTATTTAATTCGTTTCTTTCTGGTTCATGGATACTACAAGTATCAATTTATTTCCATTTCCATCCATTTATCAGGTCACCCTCAATTTAATTTGTGACCTTCCTTCCCCATTGATCTTCCAACGATATTTTTGAAATTTCAAAATTATACAAATTACCCAAGATAGGAAAACCACCCCAGGAATACTCCCAAAACCGAGCATGTTCCCCATTTCCAAGATTCTATGTTAATTTTTCTCTGATAATTTTTCTGGAATCCAACATAAATTTCTAGATGCGTGATCCATTGGGAGGAGAAGTTGTCTGAAAGATTCTTTTGGTGTCATCATCCTGCAAGTATTTATGTCTTAGAATTCTAACCCACTTCAGGTTAGGATTAGTATACATTCTCCAGACTAGTTTTGTCCCTAATGCTCTACTCCATTCTTTCATATTCTTAGCCCCTGATCCTCCTTCATCCTTTGGTCTACATACTTAATCTCATGTGATTAATGACATCTTCTTCTTATCCTTCGACCCTTTCCAAAGGAAGGATCTTAGACTCTTATTAATTTCTTCTCTTTTATTGGTATGGAGACTAAAGCATGATAATTGGTAAATGGGAAGGGCTGAGAGCACCATTTTTAGCATGTTGGCCTTTCTAGCTGATGAAAGCCATTTTCCTTTCCAAGATTTGGTCTTATTCTTTATTTTGGAAATAATTTGATCCCATCGTCTACTAGATCTCTTCCCTTTATCCAATGGAAGGCCTAAATATTAACAAGGCAAGTTTCCTTTTTTAAAATTTGGAATATTGCAAATACCCTCTTCTACACTCCTTTTTGTGTTAAAGAAGAAGATTTCATATTTTTCTTCATTGATCTCTTGTCCGGATGCATTGGTGTAGGAGTTGAGAATTTTATTGATTTCTTTAGCATATTTTTTCTCATCTTCACCATAAAGCATTGTATCATCAACAATCTAATGATGAGTTGTAGGCTCTAAATCACTTGTTATTTTAATGCCTTTAATTTGACCACTTTCCCTTGCCTTGGTAATTGATCTACCCAATGCTTCTGCTATAATGATGATTTGAAAGGGAGAGATTGGGTCTCCTTGTCTTAAACCCCTGGAGGTACTAAAGAATCCTTCAGGTGTACCATTGGTTAATACTGATATTATAGGAGTAGAGATACATTCAAAGATTAGATTGATCCATTGTTTTGAAAAGCCAAAGGCTTCAAGACATTTACATAAAAACTGCCAATTTACCTTATCAAAGGCTTTCCTTATATCAATCTTGATCAACATACTAGGATTACAATTTTTTTGGACCAAAATAATTGCTTCTTGAGAAATTATCACTCCATCATAGATGGATCTACTTTGGACAAAACCTGTCTATTCTTCACTGATAAGTTATAGGAGAAGCTTTTGAATTCTGTTGGCTAAGGTTTTTGTAAGAATTTTATATAGGGTATTACACAATGATATAGGCCTCAAGTCATCAAAGTTATCATTTTTATCCTTAGGAATGAGAGTAAGAAAATTATTATTAATATCTTTTAGTGAATTTCTAGAGTTCCTAACACCTTTCACAACCCCTACCACCTCATAACTAACAAAATGCCAACACTTTTGAAGGAAGAAGGTCAGGAAACCATTTGATCCTGGGGCCTTATCCGGGTGCATCTACATAATTGTAATCTCTATTTCATCTTTAATGAATTTTGCATTTAGAGCTTTATTCTTCTTTGCAAAAACTATTTTAGGTATATTTGATAGCATCTTTTTTTCATGTTCTATGTTTGAGCCTTCCCAATTTGTTAATGTTTTTAGCTTTAGTCGTATGATCATTAGAATACATATAATATATGTTGATTAATAATTTTAATATAATATGTGTTATATTATTATTAATTATGTAAAATTTAATATTCAATATTAAATTATTAAATTATTCTTAATTAATAATTGATTGATGAAACATTATAAAATTGATTAAATTATAATTAATGGGAAGAGACGTGTCATTTCTTATAAATAATAATGAATAGACATATCCCATGAAGGGACATGTCTCTCCTAGCTTCATTCCCAATATAAATGAAAGAGAGATTGTTGCATTTGAAAAACACATACAACATAGAGTGATATTATATTTGCATCTATCCTAAAACTTAACATGGTATCAGAGCTAGACTACAAATGTAAGAGAGTAGTTTGTTGATGGTGAATGTGTGATTGTCTTTGAAAATACAGTCTCAAAATAGGGACCATATCTCCCAAAGCCACTGTTGGATATTTTTGAAATTTTTATATGGTTGTGAAAAACAAATTTTGAAGAATCTCACCGGAGTGATTGGAGAGAAAGTGTGGGGTTCAAAAGTTATGACGGATTGTGTATGGGTCTATGTGAAATTCCTGAAAGTGGATTTCATTAAAGAGATATGTTAATTTTTTATGATTGTGGTCAAGCATTAACAAAGAATAATGTATTAAAGGAAGTGTGTCTCTTTCTAGAAAGAAATAATTAATTATAGAATGTCACCTCTCTTGAAGAAATCAAGTCATTTCACAAGAAGACATGAGTATTGTTCAACGATATAAGAGTGAGAATTGTACATTGTGGGGGGAATAATAACCAATGTTATATTTCCATTTGAACCATCCTTAGTGGAGAGTGATAAAATGGTGATCATCCACTCTAGGCCGTCGCTCTGCATGAAGGTCTTTGACATGGCTAGCATGAACAACATTATGATCTCCTGCAGCGTGTCCTTCACAAAAAACTTCAATTTTTTATGAGAGTTGTATGGGTTCACCTCACAAAAGGAAATATTTGAAACTTAAGATAAGTATTCCATGTTTTATTAATGCACTTGAATTATTGAGTTTTAAATTTATGCTATAATATTGGCTAGTAAATATTGTATGCTTCCATCTTTGGTATTTCTGTATGAGATAGTTTAGTTTATAAGCTATTTGTAATCTCTCTGACATACCTTCAGGAAAGAAGCACAAGAAATTTTTTTCAGAGGGATTCTGACTCTTCGGAGGTAACTTGGGACAAGGAGCTAAGAAGGTTGATATCAAAATCAGAGGGAGTCTAACAGTTCATCTTAATAATTCTTGGATGATAAACAGATTGATATCTACTCAATGAGTTCTTTGTGAGAGAAGTTCGAGGTGAAATCCCTTGTTTTCACCCTCTGCACTGAGGCATGATGGATTTCATGTGTGTGACTCCATATTTTTAATGGGCCTGCCCCTTGTGTACATCATGAGGAAGTGATGACTTCCAAATGATTATCACTTGTATTTGTAAGAGTTATTGAAAGGTGATGATTTGACAATAACTTGACCTTCTATTGTGATAGACATCTTGTGATGGATGAAATAGATCATAATAGATAGACCTTGTGGACAAAATCACTGATTGAGGCAATCCACATTAAATATTTTGAGTTTGTGGATATAATCATTGATGAAGGAAATCCAAATGAGAGCTTGTGGATAGAATTGCCGATGGAGGCAATCCACTCTAAAGCTTGTGAGTTTGTGGATAGAATCACTGATGGAGGAAATCCACTCTAAAGCTCATGAGTTTGTAGATAGAATCGCTGATGGAGGAAATCCACATGAGATCTTATGGATAGGATCTCTGATGGAGGCAATCCACTCTAAAGCTTGTGAGTTTGTGGATAGAATCACCGATGGAGGAAATCCACATGAGAATTTGTGGATAGAATCATAACGAAGGCAATCCACTAGAGATCTTGTGGATAGAATCACCGATGGAGGCAATCCACCTGAGAGATTGTGGATAGAATCAATGATGGAGGCAATCCACCTGAGAGGTTGTGGTTAGAATTGTCGTTGGAGGAAATCCACCCGAGAGCTTGTGGATAGAATCGTTGATGGAGGCAATCCATGTGAGAGCTTGTGGATAGAATAACCGATGGAGGCAATCCACATCTTAAGAATATGTTTTTATTGATTACACCATGAGGATGATGCTTTTATTTCTTAGATCATATGGTTGGTATTTTTAAGTTTCATATAAGTGTTGACATTGGATTGATTTTTCCTCCCTAGCTAAGAGGGAGTGTTGATGTTTTGTATAGCTATGGCGAGGGTTATAAGTGTTGACACATGAGACCACTACACATTCTACTTGATCATCCTCCATAGCTAAGAGGGATTGTTAATGTTTTTATCTTCAGTCATATGATCATTAGAATACATATGATATATGTTGATTAATAATAATATAATATATATATGTTATATTATTATTAATCATATAAAATTTACTATTCAATATTAAATTATTATTAATTAATAATTGATTGATGAAACATTATAAGATTGATTAAATTATAATTAATGGGAAGAGGCATGTCATTTCTTACAAATAATAATGAATAGACATGTCCCATGAAGGGACATGTATCTCCTAGCCTCATTCTTAATATAAATCAAAGAGAGATTGTTGCATTTGAAAAACACATACAACATAGAGTGATATTACATTTGCAACTATCCTAAATCTTAACACAATTATTTAATATTCTTTCAAAATGATTTACAACTTCATCTGATATCATTTGAGGATCCTCCAATATGGTTCCATCCTTGTTTTTAACCCTGGTTTTCCTATTAATATCCCGTTGCTTGTTAGTGCTATTATGAATTTTTTTTGTATTTTGTCCCCGGACCTCAATCCAAATTTCTCTAGATTTTTGTCGCCAAAAAATTTATTCCTTGGAAAGTATACCTTAATATTCATTTATTAGTTTCATTTCCTTTTGGTAAGGATAAACATTCCTACTATTATTAATTACATCATTGTTTACTAATTCTAGCTTTTCCTCAATCTTGAATTTTTGCTTCAAAGATGTTTCTAAAGTGGTTTTTATTCCACTCTATCAGCTTGTTCTTTAATATCTTCATTTTAGATACTAGATAGTATAATCTTAATCCAGATACCTCAACCTCCTTTCACCATACCTCCATTTCCTTTAAAAATTTCTCATCTCTCAGCCACATCTTTTCAAATTTAAATGGGCATTGCTTGGGTCGTTTAACCTCCCCTATGTTTAAGAGGATAGGGAAATGATCAGAACCTGATTGAGGGAGGATATCTCCTAAAAATGTGAAAGGAAAATTTGTCAAACATCCTTTGAGGAATAATCTATGTAATTTTTCAGGAATGTGACTAAAACCTAGTCTTCTATTGTTCTAGGTAAATGCATCCTTTGCAGTTTTAATTTCTAGCAGATTGTTTTTGTGATCCCATTCTCTAAAGTCAATTGTTGACCTTGCCTCTTTAGTGATTCCTCCCCACTTTTATCTAGGATCTAGGATTGCATTGAAATATCCTCCTATAATACATATATGGTCTGATTTATTTAGTAGGTAATTTACTATCTCCTTCTATACCTTTATCTTATCTCTATTATGGGTAGGCCCATAGAAATTAATAAGTAAGAATTGCAGGTTGCTCCTAATACTCCTTACTAGCCCACTCAACCAGTTTTGATGACATTCTTGTTTAGAGAAGGAGACTTCCCTTAGATCCCATATTATTGCTAGACCCTCAAAGTCCCCATTAGAAGGGGTTCCTTCTATGTTCAAAATGCCTAATTTCTTCCTGAAGACAACAATTTCATCTTGATTAAGTTTTGTTTCTTGTAGTATTAAGATTTTTGCCTTTGTTTTAGATATGCAGTGTTTCACAATATGCTACTTGTTAGGGGTATTAAAGCCCATAAAATTCCAAGTAATGACTCTCATGGATCCGAGGGAAGGAACTTCCCCTTCCCAACATTTAACAAAGTAGTTATTTTATTCTGGTCTTCTACATTACCAACCTTAGCCCTTAGTTTTGACAATTATTTTCTATCCCATCTTTTAATAATCTTTGCACAGTTAAGAGTATCCATTCCTACATCATACATTTCCACACCCAATCATATATCCTCTACCTTCTTCTCCTTCTTTCCTAGCTCAATAATATCTTCCTTTATTTCCTCTTGATTTCCTTCTTCCTCTTCTAACTCTATAATCCTTGCAATAAGTGATTGATTTTCTTTAGTATTCTCCTTTTCATTAATAAAATCTATAGCTACCCCCTCAATCAGATTGTCTAGAACCTCATTGGAAATATAATATAGACCTAACTCTATACCCTCTTCTCTTTCACCACCTTCCATGATTTTATCATAAACTTCCTCCTCCATAGAATGTGGCTTCTCCTCTTCATCCACTGATCTAATCTCATCTGCAATAATAGTCTCCAAATTTGTGTTCTCCACAAAAAAGGTAATTTCCAGATTATCCCTAACAACACCATCCACCCTCGGGAACTTAGTAATATCTTTTACTCTCCTACCCCTAGAGGAATCTTTCTCCAATATAGTGGGGGCCTCAGTCCTCTCCTCAACAATCTCACCCTCCTCAACCTGAATTATTTTGGCAACCTATGTGATATCAGGTTTCTTCATTTCTACTAGTTTTTGGCCTGACATTCTACCATGAATCCCTTTCCCTCATCATTGAACCAGATGTTCATCCTTTCATCCATTTTAAGAGGCATAGAAATTGGATATCTTCCCCTATTGTGAGATAAACTACCTAATCTAAATGCCATATTACTAGAGATAGGACCTTGATAAAACTCTGATTTAATAAGGTATGTATCACTTTTAGTAATTAATTCCATAGATTTTAATTGGGTTATATTAATGTCTACATCTACCAACATTTTGACATCAGAAGAAAATGTCTAGTTTTCTTCCAACCCAATAAAGCCTCCCAATTTGTCTCTTAATCTGAATAGCACTTGTGAATACATTAGCTCAAGTGGTAAATTTATAAATCTTACCCATTTCAACATTTTTTTAAATTTATAAATATTACCCGTTTCAACATTTTTTTAAATTTATATTGACTGGGATTAAATTGAGGTTTCCATTCAATGAATTTAAATTTATATCCTTGAAAAAAGATATAATCTTTGTTTAACAGTTCAAATTTTAGGGTTTAATTTCTGCAATCGATATACAAAAAAATTTCAGGGAGAATGGTAATACTTACTTGGCCTGCATATGCTTGTTCCCACCAACCGAAAATAATTTAAATAGGTTTTCCATTTCCACACCATTTAGCAAAAGACCATATTTCCTACAATGTTTCCTCAAACCCTTAGTATAAATTCTTTCATGACCACTATGTTGGAATCTCTTCCATAGTCTGAAACTTTAGGGTTTGCATCTTGCATCTTGTTTTTCCAAAATTGTGCCCTAGGCATGGGATTCATGTTGTATTTCCCTTATCGGTGATTAAGAGCATAGACAGGTTTCTGGCACCCTAAATTTCCATGACTCTTGGAAACTAATTTTCCATGAACTTGAATTTTAATACCAGAGGTTGGTTTTACAGAACCCTTCACACCAGTTTAGAACGGAAAAATATGTTATGAGAAGAGAGGCTTGGAAGATCATACCATAATCATTGTTTTAGAGTAGGAGGGGAAGGATTCCTTCTCCCTAGTGTCAACTAATTTTATCCTAAGGAAAATTATGGTAACTCAGAAGTGATTGGAACTACCCATATTCGTGAAGCCTTGTTTTCATACCGATGACTACCGCACCTTCCCTCCATGACCTTGGCTCTCTCCATTATTCTAGTATTCCCTCTTTTCACAATTTTCCACCCATGGTCATGTGAAGGGGGGCTCTACCCCCATGGTAAAACCCTAAATTTTGATTCATGTTTGCATTCACAAGCAGACAAGAATTTTAGATAATATATTATTTTTAGAAAAAAATAATAAAAATTATTTAATTCAAGTGGAGGAAATTGATTAATTAAATAATAAAATTAGTTAATTAATATTAGAAGAAAATTAGATAATTAAAAATTATTTAATTATGAGAAGAGAGGGAAATACTAATTTTTGAATTTGAATTAGAAGAGTGACACTAATTAATTAAATAACAAATATTATTTAATTGATTAAAAAGAAAGTTGGTAAAATTATTGTTTGCAGCTTTTGGAAAATTTTAGGTGCGTACACTTAGAATATTGTCCTCTTTACCTAGATAACTGTGTTTGAATGATATCCTTGTGTATCTTATTGACAGTGAGAAATGGTATCTTTATGTGATTATTTTCTTGGTTTTATTGGTGCTTTCTATTTTTACTATAGTGGTGAGGAGTGCTTTCATGATATGTGACATGAATGCTAATGACCTGAAGCTTTGCTAGCCTGTAGTAACACAACCACTTGCATATCTTGAAGAAAGTTGTTGCAAAGTCCTCAAAACTGCCAATCTTAAATTTTTTTTTTTGTGAATTTGAGCATAATAAATTCAATCCTCTTAGCCTAATGGGTATTGATCCATATTTGGCTATAGCTCTGACTGAAAAATGCTAGTTAATGTTGGAATAACTATGGAGATTTGGGGCTTTCACTGTAGATTCATCTTCGGTCGCTGCATCACCTCGGTATTACAATTTCTTGCTAGGTGTGCTACCTTATGACAATGAAAACATGCCATGACGGGGTTTCTCCATGCTCTTTGGTTATTTCTTTTGTGCATCAATATGCAATTTTCAGCAATGTGGCCATAGCTTCCACATGATAAATATAAAATTCTTGTATTATAGTCCCAAGGTATAGATGTGCCTACTCGGTTAGTATTAGCATTCTCTTGGTTAGGCTTCCACTTGCCATTTCTTTTCTTTGTTCTAAACTCTTCAGCTTTGTGTCCATACTTATTACAATTTTTGCAGTAACCAACAAACTTTGGTTTCCTTGTGTTTTTAGCAAGATTAGTTCTACATTCAAATGCTTGATGTCCATACCTATTGCATCTAAAAAAATAACCATCAAATTTAGGTGTACTCAGTGCTTTACCTTTCCTGCTGCTGCAAACATTAGCAGTGTGTCTAGGCTTCCCACAATAATTGCAACTTGGCGTCTTTTGTTTCAGTGGGGGTGCAATACTTTCATCTTTCTGTGCATTTGATGATTTTACTTTCTCGATAGTGTTGTTCTCTTTGAATCCAATTCCTATTTTGTCATTCCTTTTCTTCTGATTCTTGAGTTGCTGATCCAGAGATTTTAGTGCTTCTTCATTTCTTTTTAGTATTACATTTGCATCCTTCTTAGCTTTGATCCATTCTTTCAATTTCAACTTTCACTGCTTGGTTCTCAAATTCCTTTCTTGTGTTATCTTGATTTTTATTCAGAAGTTGGTCAGTCATATCATAGTGGGTAATTCTCATGATCTCATTATCTTTCTCTGTTAGCCTGATTTAAACTTGTCTTTTATCATCTTCTGCCATTTTCTTTGTGTCTTCAGCAATCCTTTTTCCTTCATTCAATTCATTCATTCTTATCATGTTGGTTTCAATATCTATCTTCATTAGGTCCAACTACTCAGTAAGTGAATCATTCTTTACGAGTAGTTCTCTCATAGATGATTCTGACTCATTAGTAACACTTCCTTCAGATGTTGTCTCAAGTGTATCAATGTGTTCTTGTATAACCTTCAGTTCATCATATATTTTCCTTCTAACCCTTACAGACTTCTCAAGTTACTTTTTCAGATCAATGATTAACTCTCTTGCACTCTCTAACTCAGATTCAAGACCATCAATTCTTTTGAATTTCCTATAACTTTCCATGACTAAGATCTTTAACTCTCAGGTGGTCAAACCTTTTAACTCAAGAGTAGTAGCTCTGATACCAATTGTTGGAATGACTATGAAAAGTTGGGATTGAGAGGGGAGGGGCAAATCGGTACCACAAAAACTTTATAACTGAAACTGCCTATAAACTATATATTGGTGCTTGCTACTTTCCGAGTTTAGAACTTTGAAATGAAAGTAATATAAAGCTTATAAAACATCACATCAAAACAATAAACAATAGAACTGATAACTTCATTATTTTGTTTACACAAAAATCCTTGGTTAGAGGAAAAAACTGTGGTGGCGATGATACCCACAACCTTCACTAACTAAAGTATAGAGGGTGCTTGGTTAGAGCTTACAATGTTTAGCCATTTTGATAGCTTACCTGGTTAAGAGTATACAAAGACTTGTTAGGTCTACCTAGTTAAAGGATTTTACAATCTCTACACTTAGAGATGTACCATGTTAAAGGATTTACAAATATAAGACCGGTTAAAATCTACCTAGTATTGGGATTTACAGCTCTCAATATAATAGTATCAACATCTCAACAATGTCTGCTATATTGCATAAAAAACAAATGCTGATCAGACTCTATGTGCTCTGAAATGTGTTACCTCAATCTCAAACTATAACACTGCTCTTGCTCTACTCTGTTGTTGTTGAATCACTGCTCGGTGATCTCTATTCTTCTCATGTTCTAACTCCTTCAAATAACATCAGCAACTTGCTATCATTCATCAACAACAACAACTCTCTCTCTCTCTCTCTCTCTCTCTCTCTCTCTCTCTCTTTTACTCTCTTGTTCATCCAATAAATATATGATTTTTTTCCTCTTAATCTTATGCGTTAGGTACACTGTGAATTATTCTAAATCATTAGATCTTTTTTTCTGCTTGGTGACTGTGTCACTTTTACCTTGGTACTTGGTATTTTTCTTGGAAATAACAAACTTTCATTGACCACTTAATCTTCTCCTTAGATCTTCTCTTTGAATTATCTCAATCGCTAATCTTGTAACAAACTATTCTCCGTGCATTGTAGAATCACAATTAATGCTCTGAAAATTATTTAAATGTGTCCTTATTGCATTTAGGATCAATTAAGTAACTTGGTAGAATAACTTCTCTTTGCTCGGTTAAATGATCTTTAGTACTCGGTAACTATCAACTCCATGTACTTCATATGCACTCGGTGTAGTGTAATGTTTAGTAACTGTAGACTCTCAATGTAGTGTCTTTATCTCTTTTGTATGCTTTAATGACTTTACTAAGTTACTTGGTGTGCATTACCAACTAGTAAAATATTTGGCTTTGTCCCTTTTACCGATTGATTCTTCTGACTCATATGATTTTTACTTAACTAATGACAACAAAATATCTTATATAGATAACAATCTTCCCCTTTGACATTAGTTGAGCATTTTTTTTACAAAAAACTTCAAAGTCATCAAAATTAGTAACTCCCCCTTAGATGTTACTCTCTATACAATATATGTACAACTCTTCTTCTCCTTCTTATTAAAATGGGGATATGTTGCTCTTTTTCCAAAAGCTTCACCAACATTTGATCTAATATTATTTTTATAGATATTTTCTATTTGCATAGAAATTTCTGTCACTGCTTATTGGTATCCATTGCACTTTTTTGCTGCTATAATATTTGTGCCCTCTGACATATTCTAACCGTTCCTTGAAAATCAGTGATTTTTAGCCCAATGTTTATATGATGATACAATACTATTTTTACCATTCTTGTCTTCTCATTACCACAATCATGCACTGGTAGACAATTTTATCTATCTGAACTCCATATAACTCTAACTTATAGAAGATATATGCATCCTTTTTAAGTTTCCCAACCATTTCATATAAGGAGATTATAGTGGAAAGGGTTATTCCATTTGATTCTATACTATTTTCTGCACTTTTAGTAAAAGATTTATACCCTTCTCTCAATCATCAAGGTTTTCTCGATGGTACTCGACATATTATGTTTGTCATTTCTTACTAGATCTACCACTAGAGTGCAACCTTTTCATGTCTTTTCCTCCATGATGCTCATATCATACACTATATATCTTGTTCATTAGTCCTTGAATATTGATATTTCTTTCTTTTTTTTTTTTTGTCTTTTTTCTCTTTGCATTATCAGTACTACCCTGCCTTGAATTTTTGCACTATTCCTTGTGCATCATTGATCTTTGCATTGGTTTTGATGACTAATATTTTCATTTCATAACAACATTTGACTATTAGAATAGCAATTGTTTATTGCATTTTTGTGGTTTACCTTGATAACTGTATACCTCTTCTCATAACATGATAGGGATGTGTCTTTAACCTTGTATGACACTATTTGATACATGTTGCCACTGTTTTAATATATGAAAACCATTGAAAGCTCATTTATGAATCTTGCATAAATATTGAAATCCCTGTCATTATTTTCTAGACTTTCTTCATGATCTTCCCTTTTACATTGTTTATGACTGCAATTCTGTAACATGACAGTGATAAAAATATTATCATTGTTATGTCTAATTCATTTTTAACCTTCTTACAAAAGTGTTTGCCTTTCTATTCTCACATTGTTTGTTGCTCCCTTGCTGTCAAATTGATGGTCACTACTTTTTCAATACAAGACCACTGTTATGTTCTTCATCTTTAAAGTCATTGATACTACTCTTCATTCAATTAATGCCTTCATATTTTGATTGACATGAAAACACCAATGTTTCTATATGTGCCTTTGCATTACATCGTTGCTCCATACATTATAAAAGAAAAACCTCTTCATATGATTATGTCTTCTTATTACAGTTCTTGTACTTCATAAGATCATATTACATTCTAACTTCCTTGCATCATAATTTTTTGTCCTTCTTTTTAGCATTGTTTCCATATAAATTTGCATTTATTTTCCTCTTGAAACATGGATGTTCTTTATCATTCTTGTGCCCTTGAAAGTCATTGCTCTATTTTTTTTTAAACAAGAGGGCAACATGTTGGGCTCAACCCTTATGGGAGCCCATTTTACCAAACATGTTGTGCTACTTGTGACATTATGAGAATTTCAATCAGCAATAATAATATTCATATACATACATAGTGAAAAAACATGTTAGATAAAACAATGAAGTTTAGAATTGCATGGATACTGATGATGGTTCTCTATTTTTCCCTGATATATGTGATGACTACAAACTGAGTTAATACCATGTGAAAGTAGATTATATATTTATTGATGTCGTATATGAAATAACTAGGTATCCCAAGCTATAACACCATTTACCTTATCTCTTGCAGACATTTCTAGGGCAAGAGGATAAATTCTGGGGAAATCGAGTAAAAGGAGTTGGAGATGTAACCATCCAACCTTGGAGTTTGTCATTTAGGAAATGACATATCCCTACTTCTTTCATAAGCTTTCCTTTTCAAATGTGTAGTTTTCTTTTATATTGAATTGAATCAATTACTCCCACAACTTGTGTGGGACACTATTATTTTGACATTTATGAATAAAGAAAGGAATTTCCTATGCAAAGTTGTGTGATTCTTCTTTCTTGTAAACACTTGCATTGAATCTATTACATTTGATAGCATCTCTTTCTTGTAAAGAACACTTAGCATAATTGAATGTATACCTTTTTTATTTTTAGTTTTAAAATTTTTTCCAGCTCCACCTGATTAAGCTAAAAGAAAATTTAGGTAACAATTAGTATAGAGGAGTAATAGTCATTTATTTAGTCATTTTTATTTGTGTGACTAGTTATTTAGTTTTTTTTTACCTGGTGACCAAATTGATCATTTATTTAGTCATTTATAGTTGTGTTGCAAAAAATGACTAGAATTTAGTCATTTTAATTGTCGTGACTAAAATTTTTAGTCACCTGGTTATTTATTTGCCTTATTTATACTAGTGACAACACCAAAAATGTAGAAAACAAATTCTTTAATGTGATTAATTTTAAAATTCCTAAGTTTTAGTAGAGGAATGCACTAAAAGTGTAGCACATTGGATAGGAATAGATTGTACATATTATAAAGTTTAGAGTACATGAAAGTCTTAGTTTGTAATTATACAATTTATACTACAAATATCTTAATAGTTCTGAATATTAGTGGAATGAATTTCAAACTATCTCCATGGTTGTATATTTTAAATTACATGATATATATATATATATATATATATA
>MU226145.1:1749977-1772971 GCA_018584345.1 Thuja plicata
AAACCCAGAATCCTTGTCATTTCAAATATCTTGTGATTGTGTCCATAATCTTTTTCTTTATTTCAAGGAAAGAACTAAGAAATCAAAATTATTCACAGTAATTTTGGATCTAATATAATTTGGATAATTAAGTAGAGCTTGTGATTTCAAAATCTAGGTAATTAGTGTAAGGCGCTAATTAATAACCCTTACTTTGAACCATATTTCTATTTAAAGACAACTATTTTCTACATTTTGACTCCATTTGTACCCTAGAATAGGCACTAGTCAAGTTTGTTTCTCTTTGCAAGTTTCAAAAACAAATTAAATTTTATTTTTCATGTTTTATGTTTTATAGGAGTAATTCTAGTTTTAGATTTCATCTCTCATCCTATAGAATTTAATATTATTAAAGAATGGAGCTAATTCTAATGAAATTGTGTGCTTCTTAAGTATATTTTTCACTGAAAACTATATTATTTAAGTAATATATGATAAATTGTTATAGGATCTAATAGATATTGTTAAAAGGGAGACCAACCTAGGTTTTGCAAATATTGAAATGCAAAGGATATCAATCAACTAACCCATTGGTTAAATCTTGTTCATTGTCCATAGAGCCAAAGGCTTATACTTTGAGCTTGGCTAATTCATAGAGATTTCTTGGACAATCAGTTGGAATGACCAACATTAAGAATGTTGATGTTTAGTATCATTTTGAGCGAGAAATGATTGAGAATAGATAGGTCCTAATATAAAGAATTGTCATTTTGGATAATGTTGTGAATTCTCTTACAAAGCTAGTGACCATAAAGAAGTTCTCCTGGTATAGGAAGACCATTGATCACTGTACTTAATTTTATGCTTATGTATCTCTATGGGTGTAATTTAAAATGTATGGTATCAGGTAGGAGAATGTTAGGATTTAAGTGTCACCAACATTTTAAATCCTTAATTTATTTTCCTCTTAACTGCTATTTGTTATTTATCCATAAGATGTCAGATCGTTCAACCAATAATGGTGAGAGAGCTCATGTAAACACAAAGCTATTGTTACCATTTGGACATTAGGAAATGGACAAAATAACTAGGCTTCCCCTTTGTAATCTTCTATTTTTAGGTGTTTGGGTACATGAAAGGAATTGTAAGTTCATGTATAACATTTGTGATAGATTCATAAGTTATTATGACCACATTTATGACAAAAGACTATTATCTTGGTCTAGGTTGATGAGATGATATATGATAGTTGTAACAACATCTGTAAATGGCTATTTTGGGCTATATGAATGATTACAAGAAGGTATGTGTGAGGTTTTTCTAAGTGGATTTTATTCTTATTGTATTGTAATACTTCAATGTATTTAGTCTTAAGAGTTTGTATAAATTGAGGCCTTGAGCTAGTGTTTAAAATTAATTTTTTGTTCAGTTGAGTAGGTAAAATGATGCTCCTAGGTTCTAAAAAGTTATACAAATAAGTGCATTTCTATTTTAACCTCTCTTTGGATTAGTAATATACTTGTCTCTCTTTTTGTAGTGGGGTTTTGTTTTCCTTAGGTAATTTGCATGTCTATCTAGTGTTAAGTGTGTTATGGTCCTCTCTTTATTTATTTTATTTTTTAATCACATTATTTAAGGCTTAATACTTTAGATTCAGGTTTACAATCACTTAGTTTAAGTTCATATTTCAAGATTTCTTCACCTTTTTAATGAACACTTTTGTTCTAGCTATTTTCTACCACTTATATGTGGGATTAGGTTTGAATTTATTTTTCATGATATTTTTGTATTTCATTTTATTGGGTTGAGAACCCTATATTGTTCACCCTACTATTTTTAAAAAACCAAGAAAATATCAACTATATGTACTATGATATATGATTGTGTGTCCTAAAACACAACGAAGCATATAGAGACATGTCAATGCTAACAGTAGGAAAATAGTATACAAACAAGTCAACATTAGCATGGACATATAATGAGTGCTTGAAAATAAGAGAATCTATAGGAAAATAAAATATAAATGTTACATATAAATAGGTTTTGTACCATATAATCTATAGAGACTGAGAATCACATCATTAGCGAAAACTTTAGTGGTGATTATTCACCATTTGGCGAATGTCGCATGTCGGTGACTAGGGAATTGGAAAATATTTTTCATATATTGGATTGACCCTATCACCTGACATTTATTAATATTGGGTCCAATGCCTGGGTCCATCACCCATCGTTTTAGTTATTTTTCTCCATTTCTTACACATTATCACCAATGGAATATAATTTTTGGTCCCGGTAGATTTTAAAAATCGCCTATAATTTCTAAGCGACCCCAAATCGATGACCTATATTCGCCAATAGTTTTATACATATAAATTTATAGGTGGCCCCAAATTCACCTGGCATTTTGCGGATGCATGTCTCAAACTGATGTAATTTCACCAACTTTATTAATCATACAAAGGTATTGGATGACCCATAATCACCTCGAAAATAATAAAAGACATGTTATAATTATGTGGGCTTTGCCAAATATTTGAATACCTAATACCTCCTGCCAAATTTTCCAAATAAGGATTAGTATAAAAATATTCTGATATCTCTATTTGATCGACAGCAAAGTTTCAGACTGTTGAGTGCAACTGCATACTGCATTGGTGAGTCACGACTGCAATTTAATTTGAGGCAAAGGTAAATGATACTTATTCTGTGACTCTGTAATTTTGATTTCATTATTATTTAGTGGTAACCAGTTAGGGAACAATGGTGACCAAGGAGACCTTAGACATGATTTTAGGGCCAATAAATCTAGAATCATATTTTTATATATTATAATCTATTGTTACATCTTCAACAATTTAACATATTTTTTGCATTGGAAGTCGTTGGAGAATGGAGATGTCAAATAAGAATAACGGTAAGGCTCCTGCAAGTGGGGAAAGCCAAGAGAGGCCAACAAAAAGAAGAACCTTATTATCATACTTTGTTCATGGTGTTGGAAATGTTTCTGTCCAAAACTGGGAAGCTGCTTCATCACAAGTAGATTTTTAAGATTCACAACCTGAAACTACACGACATATTGAAGAACTAGGTGAACTTGATATCTCATATCGCGATGAACTTGAAGAAGATTTTTAGTTAAATACCCATAGTATCCATAATGATATAATTGAATTGGATGAGACTGAGAATGTTAGAGATGGTGATGGTGCATGGAAAAAGAAAAGCAAAAACAATTCAAAGAAGGTCAGGGAATCAAAAAATGATAGGAAGTGGGAATTGTCAAGGAATTTTCAAATAGAATGGGTGTCAAAGTATCCATTCATTGAACCAGTGGAAAATCCAATTGAAGGTGAGCCTACAATAGAATGCAGATGTAAGATTTTCACCAATATAAATAAGAAGGAAAAGAGGTTGCAGTTAAAAATAGAGACCATAGAGAAGCATATGGGTAAAGTTTACGAAAAGAAAACCATAGATGGAGTTGAGAAATCAATGATAAGATGGAAAAAAAATGATGAATCTCTGTATGTTATGAATGTATAATTATATTAATTTCAAAAGAATATACAGACGAAGCCTACTCAAGTTAAAGGCTCTATTGAAGCTTGTTTTGGAAAAGCATTGGAAGTAGAACTAATGGGAAAAGCTATTCAGCTAAGTGTTGTATTTAATATTTTGAGCAGAGGGCGTCCTATGTCAAAATACCCATCATTGAGTGCTTTATTAGAATTTTTGAAAGTTCATAACTATTATAACAGTCACTGGTCAGTAAATAGTGGATGTGAATGGGCAAGTTGTCTTGCCAAGGTTTGAAAAGAGGATCTAAAGGCAGAAATTAAAGAGTCAAATTTTATTGCATTGTCTTTAGACTAGGTTACAACAATAGATAATACTTCGTGGGTAAGCATGCATGTTTATACTGTACACAATTTTGTTCTCCAACCTCATATACTAATTGTTTCTAAAATGAAGGATAATGGGACAACGGAAAATTTATTTGAACTAGTAAAGAGTTCTCTAATTGAATATGGAGGTATAAATGACACGACAATTTCCAATAAGTTGGTGTGTTGGAGCAGATGACACTTCAATAATGCAAGGCCACAGGGGCGGTCTTTGCACAGAGATACAATCTTCTTGTGCACCCTACATTACTCCCATTCACTGCATGACCCATAATGAATCTAGATTTTGGAGTTGTCAGCAAGCATGCTCGAGTAAAAAAAATTGAAGTTTTGATCAAAGAGATCTACCAATACTTCTATCAAAGTTCAAAATGATTGAGGGAATTTCAACACTTTGCCAAAGGACTAATCGATGGGAACAAGATTATGAAGGATAATGATACTAGATGGATCTCTTTGGATGGACTAGCGCATCAAGTGTTTTCAGAATATCAACCATTGCTTGGTCTAATGAACTCAGGTCGTGAAGAAGTAGGGCTACCCAAATTTCCTGAGTTGCTACGAAGGTTAAGTAATGTAGAGACACTCTTAATGTTAGCAGGTCTTCTCTCCCTACTAGAGAAAATGAGAAATATAATGAAAAGGGCCCATCAAAGAGCAATGTATATTGTAAAATATTTTGCACTTTGTAAATTGACATGGATGATGCTCGATAATCTGTATCGATCATGTGATGATGTAAAATTTTCCAGCTGGCTTAAAATGATAGATTTGGACAATCTAGACAAATTTTTAAAGATTGATGCAAATGGGCAGTTATGTACAAAAGTACATGAAGTTGAGATACCAATGTACTACTTTGCCAGGGTCGAGTCTAAGAAACCAGGAAGAAACCAAAGGAAGCGAATATAAAGTGTTAAAAGGGAAGACTTTACCAAGATCATCGAGTCTGTAACTGCTTCTATGAAGTGCATTGCCTATGATCTTTCCTCAGAGAATAGAGAAATATTCCCTCCAGTCAAACATATTGAATCCATGTCTATTATTTTTCCTTGATATTGGAGTATCAACAATTCAAAAGATTATTGAACTAAGCTACTAACTTTGATAAATCATTTTTTCAAAAATAAAGAGTCAAACGGAGTAACTCTAAATGGAATTTTAGATGAATCTCATTTGAGAGAGAAATCAGGCCATTTTTCATAGACAATGAGGGAACAATATAATATTATGCGGAACCCCCATGAAGATGAATCGACAACAAGGCTTTGGAAATATCTAGCTGAGAGCGAAATGTTGATTGATTCAATATCAAATTTTTTCAAGCTTGCTGATTTATGTCTGACCATGATATCAGGGTCCGTGGAGGATGAGAGAGTTTTCAGTGCTTTGGGGTTCCTAAAGTCAAAGCTAAGAAACAAACTAGAAAAGAATTTGGAAAATCTCTTGAGGCTCTATACATCCTGGTATTGAAGTCCATACTTTTCCTTATGATAGGGCACTGAAATTGTGGAGGAAGAAATGTCAGAGAAGAGAGCTGGGCTACATTTCAAACTAAAGTGGGAGTGCCAGAGACAATTATGTGACTTTTATTGACTCATGTACCGGTACTGGTAATGCTAGCATTGAACTTGAGTTAAGCAAAGGTATGCAGAGTGAAGAAAACATATCAAAGAACCAAGGAAGATATGAAGTTGATGGTGATGAATATGAGGATCTTGATAATGATATGATGTGGAAACTTGAACCTTTGTAGAGGTAGAAGGTCGTAGGTATTTATTAATTTTTTTTTTGTAGTCTACTGTCAATCTCTGTATCTCATCATCAATCATGCATAATATCATATTCCAATGTCAAAAACATGAATGTGGTTGATAATGTCATGAATTCTACAATTAATAATAATTTTCATTTGCATTATTCAGCTCATATGGTACAATTCTTAAAGATAGATTTTTTTTTTATTTTTTTTGAAAACATAGCAATTCATATGATACAATTCTAAGAAATAGAGATTCTCATTAGTTTATTTAAAAATATGACACAATGTAACAATTCATTCATTAATAGTAGTAAGAACACAAATCTGTATGATTCTATTTGCATAAGTGAATTGACAATGAATTATGACTAAAGAGTCAATTTACCCAATTTCAATTTGATTACCCTTAGAAAATGACCCTGAATTCCCTTTTATAGAAACAAGGGAGCGACAATAGCTTCAGGTCGATTTGCCTAATGTGAAGTATCACAATCAAAATTAGTAAGAGTCAAGACCAGTACAACATCTCTACAACTGTACATTTCTGCATTTGACAGGTTGGTTTAGTAAATTAGCAATAGCATTATAGCATCTTCTACATTGATCCTGTTAAAAAAACAAAGTTCAAACTTGTTACTTTTAACTCAATTCAAGACAATAGAAAAATAATACAGAGATTATTGAAACTGAAAGTACTTTCACATACTATGATTGATGAGATCATTCTGCTAGTTTGTTTAGTATGCTCTATTCTGCATTGTTTGGAAGGTGAATATTTTTCAAGTTATAGTAAATGACCTACAACCTCGTCAGCCATTCATACTTGTTAGAGTGACTTGAAAACAATGATAGTTCCAATACTACATTCAAATTTGTCAATGGTTTGATTCACTTTGCAATGCCTTCATGAATTGTGTCCTGAGAAAGCTTGCCTAAATTAGTCCTCATTGTGTCCTCTGGCCTTTTTTTGTAAGCTTCTCTTCCAATGAACTTCGTTAATGGGTTACTAGGAACAGGACTTTGCAAACCAAGACCTATCATTTCGGTTGTTGTTTGATTCATCTTGGCAAGATTTCTCTCAAACAAGGCAAGAGTTTCCTCTACTTCCTTTAGTTTCTGACATTTTTGAAAGACAAAGTTTTATTTTATTGATGCATGAACATGGTCATGAATTCCCTTGCTTTCCAAATTCTTGTCACTGGTTGTGTTGATTTGATGCAAAATCTATTTTGCATTTTTCTCTCTTTGACAATTTTTTTGGTCTTCTCAATGCACTCTTTGAGCTTCCCAAAAACATCTCTAATAATTTCATTCAATTCAAACGAGTCACACAACCTATTACTAGTCACCTTTATTTTCCCCCAAAGGTCTCTTTTTATTTTCTTGACTATATTTTTCACTTGGTCATTCAAGTTGTTTTCGTAAGTTTTAATTGTATTATTTGCCTTCTTTAGCTCTTCTCTCAATTTTGACAACTGGTGCTCACTCTATTTTTTTATTTTCTCTGCTTCCTCTTACCACTGGTTTTCTTTCTCTTCCCACTATTTTTATTTTACTCTCTCATCTTCCAATTCTTTCTTTAAGTTATTTTTTACATGTGCCACACTCTCCACACTTTTGTATAAATTTAATGAAGAGGCTTTTTCATCCTCAAGATTTTTATAGCTCTCTTCCAATTTTTCCCTCACAATTTTTAGTTCTGCCTCCATATGTTCTTGCTATTCAATTGCTTCTTTAGAGGATGAATTTTTTATCCTTTTCTATAATTCTTTGCACCTATTATCTGCTGCTTTATCCTTTGCCTTTTCATTTGCCAGGCCTGTCTGTAACTTTTCTATTCTACCCTGAAGCTTTCCTTTCTCTCTCTCCAACTTCATCACTGAACTGTAGACCACTTGGTTTGTCATTTTTTAGATGTTTATCTAGTCCACATTTTTAATTTTGGATAAATCCATTTGGAGGGTGCTAACTTGAAATTCAGATTGATCTATCTGACTCTCTAGTGGATTGTTATCTCTAGTTGGGGGCATAACAACCATGAACTCCATCATTTCTTTGTTTGGGTCATATGTGGGAATTAACCTATTCGATGTAGGTTCTACATCACAAGCTGTAACAAATGAATCCCTCTTCAATTTCTTAGTATTTTGTCTATTCCTATTTTTTCTTTGTTCAAAGTTGGATTTACAAAATCACTGTAACAAAAATCAGGGTTTTTTGACACAATTGAATGTTTGATAGGTGAAATAGAACTTGCAGTGATGTATGATCTTCCACCCGTAGATCTAATAATTACACCATGAGGATTAGTAATAGTAACAACCTAACCCATTACAAGTGGATTTTTAGGACTGTTTGGAGGGTTTTGTCCTGAAGGTGTGGTAATTGTTGGACTCACAGTCACAGATACCATTAGAATTATTGCCATAACCTTTTTCTTCTTTACACCGCCTTGATCTCTGGGATCCACTAATTTTATGTCCACTACTAATGACCTTTTTGGACCACTAGTACTACCCATGCCATCCCAACCATTGGGAGTGGCACTTGATTTAGATTGAATCTGAGGGCTTGGAAAAGGTGGAACTGGATTTGAAGCTGGAATAAACGAAGGTGCAAGAGTAAGAGACTGAGTAGTACCTTTTTCTGATGAACCTCCAATTACTGGTGTCCCACCATGTTTTGGTGGAGCAGCTATGGTAATTGGATACCAATTCCCTTCTCCTGTGGGACCCAGACCACTCCTACCTGGAAAATCCATTTTTTTCTACAATCTCTGCTCCTTTGTGATATTTTTCTTTAGTGGACACATCAACTCTAGTAGCAATTGAAAATACATCAGTGGATGTGGGATTCACAGAATCCCTCTCATCCTCATTATCTTGACAATCATCATCGCTATGATATGCTTCAATTGGATGCTCCTCATTCCACACATTGCTAAATATTTCAGCCTCCTTAAAATCATAAAGATCTGCCGAGGTCTTTGGCTCGTTGAGCTTCTTCCTCATTTCCCAAAAATCATAAATTTTGGTTGCAGTCCAATTACCATCTTTACATTGAAGCGCTAGGTATTTTGAAATAACTTTTGTAGATGGTTGAGAAGCTTCCTGGTAGAAATTTTAGGATGTCCTGTGCTGCACTTTTCCTTTTTGTTTGTTCAATTCCATAATTTGTGATGACAATTTTTGTATTGAAATATTATTTTCAGCGGAGTATTTCTCCATCTATTTTTTGACCTTGTCCCAAGACTCCATGTTTTTAAATTTTTCTATCAATGGTATACTCTCATGTTGAAATTTGCTTATGGAGTTCCCATTCTCTCTAAGCTTTGTTCCAATTATGTTAAGTGGATCATACTGCTAGTGACTGTCAATAGCAAAGAAAAAAATTGAAAAAAAATCTTGTTCCACTTTGAATCCTCTTCTCTCAAATGTGAACCCTCCAAATGAAAAAGGCAAGGAAGGAAATATCATTTTATTTTGCTGACCATTAAAGACTACATCTGTCCTCTCCACATGCTGAACATATTCCAATGCAAATACCCTCTCTATAACATGAATTGGAAGTTTTTTAGGGTTCTACCACTGAACCATAAAACCTTTAGTGTAGCCTTCCATGAAGTACCAGTCAACCAATTGTATTTCACTTCCGAGTTAAATGCAATCTCTAAAAGATACAGACAATCTAGGCAATAGAGTGCCTGTAATTTCATGATACATTGGTGCCAAAAAGAAGTCTACAAATTTTTTATAGTTCCTTCTGTTATCACTCATCCTTATCTCAGGTGTCCATTCATATATTACATTTTGGACCTGACTTTGAAGCTTGTTTGTCTAAAATATTGCATGATGCTTTGCTAAAAGAAGATAACACAATCATTAGTAATTGTTCTTGCATGTAATGAACAATGTGCTCAACGAAATTATATTTTACTAGTTCTTTTTCAAAATGAATATGAAAAATCATTTCAAGAATGCTAGCACCCACTTCTGTGTTACTATCCAATCCAAAACAAAATGCTAGAAAGGAAATACTATCCTAAACCCATTGCACAAAAATATCATAATCATAAGGAGGTTTATGATCTGGATCTAGACTAGAACTACTTGTTATTCCTCTGATATACAAATCTTTTTGTATTGCATCTATTTTTTCATAATTCTTTGCCAACTTTCCCAGGTCAATGTGCACATTTGAGTTTTTTTCTTTAAACCCTAGGTCCAACAAACTAGCAAATTCAGTCTTGATTATCGACAAAATTTCCTCCTGAGAATTTTTATTAACAATTGATTTTTTATTTTCATCACAATTTTTGGTGCAGAGCATGACAATTTCTGGACAAGGGAATACTTAAGGCAATGCTATGCATGCTGACCCAACAACCCACACTATAATTGTATTTGTCTTTGCCTTTACCATGCTGTTAAATGGATAAAATTTTGAATCCTTCATTAGATCTTTCCACTTATTTTCAAGTTCAAATATAATTTCCACGATTCCCTTATTTCCATGGATAGCAGGATCAAAAATATCATGGAAATCATTAGTGAAACCTGGTATTTTAACCAGGTTGTGGAAGTCTATTATCTCTATTTCCTTTCTTTTCCTTTTACTCATAGTCTTGGTATTTGTTTTTCTCATCATGGACCATGGTTTACTGGTATTACTATTTACTTGTAGGAAAATTGAAATAATTTGACATAGGTGACAGCTACAACTTATAGGTGTGATTAAAAATTCAACCCTAATTCTACGACTACAATATAAGTAGTAAACCACTAGATTTGAAAATTTAAAGGGAGGGACGTGGGTGTTCAGGATTTTACCCAAAAATTCAATTTGTGCAGATTGTGAGTGGGCATAGAGATAAGAGACTCTGTTGCATTCCTCAATCCTCAACCTAGAAGTTGTAACCCTTTTTTGAATCTCTAATACATTATACTAGTAAGAACTAAAAATATAAAAACTTAGGTTAAAATTTTATAATCATGAGTACTGAGTCGTCAGTTGTGACTCGTGTTAACTTTTACTGCTTCTCTAGATATCTGAGGTTACTAGGACACGTGTCACTTAATTTTTTGATATTACAAATATATGAGGTCAATAGGACCTGAAATTGAGCTTATTGTTTATTAAATGTTAAGTTACTATTTTACTCCAATTTTGATTTTAATTAAACTTAGCTGAGTGTTAATTCATTACACATGCCCTGTTTCCAGGGGACATTTGCAAAAAAAAGTGACCGTTCCCCAAATAGGCCCAAAATATACCTTGGGTCATTGATACATTTCTCATCCAATGGTCATGGAAGTCACTATCACATGTCATAGGTCCCATTTACTTTTGGCTTGTCACTTGTCAGTAGTACAATACATCATACGTAGACTCATAATCACCTAGTCACCTCACACGTCATCATCGAATGACACCGATTGTGTGAGTGTACACATGTCATGATTCTGGAATAGGTTTGCAAAAATGGGGTTTCTTTTCCCTTTCAGCCCAAAATACATCACATGTCATTGATTTGTGGTCATCCAACGGTCACTGGCAGTCACTATCATGTGTTGTAGGTCCCATTAACTTTTGGCTTCCCACTTGTCAGTAGTACAATACGTCACATGTAGTCACCTAGTCACCTCACATGTCATTAAAAACTAACTAATAAAACTAAAAACCCATTTTTGTATACTATGATAAATTTTTATACAATTTTTACTAGCTTGATTTTCATAAATAGCATCTGCAATACTATTAAACTAAAATAAAAACTGAAAAAACTTTGAATTATATTTATTTAATGACACCGATTGTGTTAGTGGACACATGTCATGATTCCAGAATAGGATTGCAAAAATGAGGTTTCTTTTCCCTTTCAGTCTGAAATACACCGTACGTCATTGATCTCTACTCATCCAACGCTCGCCAGAAATACAGTTACACATAACACCATACACCAATTTTTTTTTAAATTTAAATTAAATTAAATATTGAAATTGACTAATATAAAGCAACTAATTAAAATATTGCAATCATAGATAAATGTCTAATTATTACTACCCATAAAATGCAAACTAATAAATGTCTAATTATTATTACCCATAAAATGGAAACTGATAATTCCACTTTAAACTTTTACAATTCCACAGTTGCACACATGACACATAATACATTGACATGGACAAGTTAAGTTATCACTCTTAAATAAATCACACACATACATTAAACATTGTTACATTTGTTTGGTTCATATTGATATGATATCACACATCGATATGGCAATGTGAATGGGCATATAATTTATTATTTATTATTTATCAATATATTACTATTAGTTTTTAGATTTCTTTACAAAATTGCAATTAAACAAAATTACATAGACAATCTATTATCTCACACACTGATACGTGTCTCATTTCTGGAGGAAGATAGAAAAATTACAATAATTATGTAATTGCATTTATACATTTAAACAAAATTACAGAGTCGAGAGTCCAGACAACCTATTATCATTCATTAAGAGTCGAAGAGCAAATTTTTCATTAATTATTTTGAAAATTTACATCACTAATATTATAATATACTTTATAATTATAGATTTTAACTTTAGACTATAGTCTCACCGTAAACCTCTACAAAATGGTGTGACTGTGAATGAATGAATAGGAAGTATCCCTAAAAAGCGGTTACAAAATTTGTTGCCACAAGGGCATTGGTTAATCATATAACAAAAAAAAACAAAAAAAATTGTGGATACCACCATTTCAAGAATAGAAACACTAAGGGTCTTCATCTCCATCCCTATCTGAGAAGAATTGTTTATGGAGGATAATCTCTACGATTTTGTCGAGCTAGGTGTAGTCCATCTTCACCCCATCATTGAGGTGAAACTGCTTCCATAGGAAGTCTCTCCCTAGTCATGCCCACTTCCAATGTCACATCAACTGCCTTTCATTAAGATTTAGTAGGAAGGGTTTCCTTTCCACATTTCTGCCTCGCTAGATAAACTTTTCAATTTCATCACCCCAAGGAATCCCCAACCCCGGTTGTGCAAAGACAACAACTTGGACGTCATCCACCAGAGATTGTTCCTTGAAAACATTCTGCAGGAGCATAAACATGTCTACCTTCTCTCCTCTAAGGTTGAGAAGAGATGCCAGGAAGTGGGATGTAATTTCCATGTTGACGTAGTATCTCTTCTCGTTGCAAATGAACTCAAGGCCGAGCACCATACACACAAAATTGTTGATGAAAGCACCCACTTCCTTGCAAACGGAAGTGAGAACTTCGTCTGGTATCATGCCCAAAAAGGGCTTCTGATCATCAGTGGATTTGGTTCTCAACCTAATTGGTGTGTCCATCTCTACTTACAGAGCCTTGATAGCATAAAATATAAACCTAAATCTTCAAACTACACACAAAAAATTGAAATTCTACAAATCTACAGATCTAAAAACTTAAAACCAGAGGGCAAAGGATGAAAGGAAAAAGCAAATTGAAATTCATGAAGAAGCAAGAAAGAATATCTATAAATAGCCCTATTCCATATCTTCCATATCTTTAGGTAAATGATTCCCATTAATGTATGAGTGTGGGAAATTACTAATATAGTGACTATACTAATACCTACAGTCTGTACAAGTATAATTTTGGAAATTGTACAACGTGCCTAATGACTAATGTTTGGATCATCACAGTTAAAGAATGTCACTGTCACTCTGACAAGACATTTATTTCTTGCAATTTATCACACCAACCTTGGGATGTGTATCTATTTCACAGACTTCTTGCAAAAATAAGTTTCTTTCGAGAAACTGGACCTGAGATAAAACTCCAGCCATTGGTCTACAATCAATCAACGGTCTCGATTAATACATTTACAATTTAGGGTTCTAAAAAAATAGGTTTAAGGTACGTGTTGATGGTATCAATACTCATAATTGATAGTATAATGTACATACCACGTGCAATTTCCAAATGTACATACCACATGCAGTTGCCAGTGATGACAGACAAATCGACAACCAAAGAGGCGATATTAACTCGACGCGACTAGGAGTCAGGAGTTGGGACATTGTAATTAATAGATATTTTATGAATTTCCATTTGGCATTGGCTAATTTAGATTTTAGTTTTACTTTAAATTTTAAAGAATAACTGAATACTTTAAAATTTCACAATTCGGCAGTCGCACACATGTGACATGGGCAAAAGTTAAGTAATATTAATTTATTATTGTTAAATAAATAACACACATACATTAACATTTGATTGGTTCATTTTTTCAATTTCACAAATTATAAAATCACATATGTCACACATACATATTTTAAATTTAAATCCATAAAAACAAACTAAAATGAAGTTGCAAAGTTTTCACTAATATTTTCTATAAACTTACAATATTCAGACTTGGAGACTTGAAGTGCCTACAAAAATTTAAAGACAAAATGAGGGAGGTTGCGAGTAGTGGCAAAACAAAACCTACTAGAGTGAAAATTCCAAAATTTCAGGCGGAGGCCATAGGGAAACAACAATAAGGATTTTCCCCTTCATCTAAGTAGAACTCTTCAGAGACGATAAGCTCTACAAATTCATACAACCATCCGTAGTCCACCACATCATCGAACTGAAACCATTTGCAAAGAAAATCCCTACCAATCTGTGCCCATTTCCTATGGCGCGTCAACTGCTAAACATCCAGGTTCAAAAGAAAAGGTTGTATGGCCACATTTTGGTCTGACTTGAAAAACTTGCATAAATCACTTGTCCAAGGGATCCCCACCCCTAATTGTGCATAAATGACAACCTGAACAACATCACCCATGAATTCATGTTTGAATAGCTTCCTTAACAGAAGGAGCATATCCACCTTCTCTCCCTTGAGGTCCATAAGAGATGCCAAATAATGAGACATAATGTTTGTGTTAACTTGGTACCTATAGACATTTTCCAAAAATTTATGGCCCAACACCATCCTCTCAGCCTCATTTGTTAAGGCTCCAAACTCCTTGCAAACTGATTCAAAGGTTTTCTTTGAGACCAGGCCCAAAAAGGCCTTTTGTTCCTCTGTAGATGTGCTTATCAAACAGATAGGAGTGTCCATCTTCAAAAAAACAACTACCAGAATATCAGAAAGAAATTATACAGCCTAAAGACCTAAACCAGAGGCAATATTTCAAGCGCTAGCAAAGCCAAACCCAAACAAAAGGATAATTGAAGAAGAAAGAAGCGTAGATCGTCTATAAATAGCCCTCAATTCTTTCTCTAACCTAATTAATTCATTTGTCCTTCAAAATTCTATAAATATTTCATATAAAATGCACAAGTGTGTGAAATTAGTTCATTTGTCTTTCAAAATTCTATAAATCTTTCATATTAAATGCACGACTGTGGAAATTAGAAATAGCCAGATTTAGTGTTAGTGATAAAATATTTCTTTTATTAATGAAAACTGTGATACATTATCAACTACCTATGTAAACAAATGTAAGAATTGATACATGTAAATAATGATGTCATTACGTGATGTTGCATTAATTAGATAATGGCTATGGTGTAGATTAATTTGATACGTGCCATCATTCTGGTGACTTTTTGGAGAACTCTATTTCCTTCAAGAAATTGGGTAGAAATTAAACTTCAAGCATTGATCTAGGATCATCAAACATTCTCAAATAATACATTTAACATTATAAAATGCCAAACTATCACTTCATCCTCATGAACCACTTTAGACATGGTATGCAAGTTTTTATCGCGTTCTACTTATATGCTTCTATCAATGAAAATATTAATGGTTATAGGGATAAGGATATTGCAAATCCTGCTCTGCATTAGGGGCTTTTAATTCTCATTTACGAGTACTTTAAATCCCAAATCATGGGGAAGGAGATTGCTAATAAAGAGGACAAAATGGGTGTCTCTGGCTTTGATTATGTCCCGTCGAAGACTGAAGACAGTGAGGGTTTGTACTCTGATAGTCAGGAAGATTATGACATTAAGAAGAAGAATCTAGGCTCCTCCTCTAAGAAGAGAGCTGCTAGTACTCATACGATAAAAAAAGAGAAAACAGTGACCCCTTCCAAGAAATATACTACTACTATGATCTCTTATGAGGAGTATGACGATAATGAGGAAGGGATGAAAATTGATTATGAGGAAGAGATATCCAGTGGAAAAGAGAAAAGGGAGACCGCTATTGTGAAGTACCAAAATAAAAAGAGCAAGAATAGGGAAGAAAGCACAAGATGGAAGACTCCTAATGACCAGATTCATAGAAATACCCCTAGTTCTTGTGATAAGGTGAAGGATAAACTATAGGATGAGCATGAAAACACTAGCCAGGAAAACCCTTATCTCTAGTTTTCTGATCCACGCATCATGGTGAGAGAGAATGGGAAGGACAATGATTTTTGTTGCTATGTTTCTGCACAGGGGAGGAAGACGGTTTGGCACAAATTTGATGTTAAGACTGCCAAAATGGGGATAACTAGGGCTGTCATTAATCCCAAAGTTATCGAAGGTGAGGATGGCAGGATAAAGTTGGAGGAGCTGATTGACCCAACTATGGTGGTTCTCAGTGATAATTCAAGGGAAATGGAGCTCGACCTTCTCAACAATACCAGAAACAACATGATGGAAAACTACAGGTCAATTAAGTGGTTATACCATGAATTAGGGGAATTCAAAAATAGAGCTAAAGGGATAGAAAACATCAATTGTGATGGCACTTCTAAAGATCAGATGAGTCTAAATACCAGGGTCAGTACGGAGGAAAAAATGCTAAGGTTTGAGGCAACTCTTAAATATTAGAGTAATAGACCTTTGAGTTATTAATTAAATCATTTTGATCTAATTACTAACTCACCTATTCACTCTAGTTTCTTAAGATTACCTTAGGTTTTCCCTTTTAGGGTTTTGTGTTTCCTTTTATAAGGATTCGCCTCTTTGTATTTTGCAAGGAGATTGTATTGTAATCATTTTGTTCATAATAGAAATTCATTCTTTGAACATGGATACGATGTCTCTAGATTTTTGGCCTCCATAGATTCTTTTATCTTTGCTTCTTCCATGTGACAGATTTGCATGCAGGTGTTCTTGGGAGATTAGCTTTCAGCCTAATCCAACATTAAAAGCACTACGGAGCAGAGATTCAACATCCTGAAAGCCTCTAATGAGCATATCAAGATTCTCATTGAAAAAATGGAAGAAAGACTTGAGGGAACAAATGTGGTCAAACTAGTGTGAAACAAGAGCAGAAGCCTGAAGAGGGACCTATAAAGAGGACTATGGCTAGTTCTAAGAAGAAGAAAGAGAATGAAACTCTGACTGATCTCCGGAAGATAAAGGAATCCACTGCAAAGATGGAGATCCTCGATTCCAAAGAGGCTAGCCTGCTCAGGAAAATCTTCTGATTGTGTTCCCTGGCTCTTTTGGCTGTCTCTGTGCTCTATTTTCTTTTCAGTAGTTTAGTTTATTTTTAGCTGCGGCCCTAGTGGTGGCCTGTTTCATTTTTTGGTTCTATTATTTTTTGTCTCGGCATACTTTCTGATCTTAATATTTGTAATTGGGTTTCAGGCCGCACCCTGTAAAACATGTTTTACTTAGTCAAAAACATTATAAAATGATGGATGTTACTGTTAGGTTGTGTGTCGATGTAACTTTTTGTGCTTATCGATACCAATGTGTTTAATATGCAAACGTGTGTTTAGTTGGTGTTGGCCCACATGACACATTGACGAGTCCCATCTTTTTAAAATCGCCAATAAAATATTTATTTTTGCATAATTAATGATAGATTAGCCAATAAAATAAATATATATTTTCAAACGACACATAAAATTTGCCAGTACAAATAATTTTTTTATCTTCAAAATAAAATCATTCGCCTCATATTATAATTTTTTAACTTCAAAAGCAAAAAATTTGCCTCATACAATATATATTTTCCTCCACATCAATGTATTATTCACCAGGATTTTATGGAATTTTCATTCGACGGGGAAAAATTTGCCTTCACCTTTATATTATTTTCCTAATTTGGGAATTTTTTTTGCCTTCATCAAGAAATTTTTTCCCCTAAATTAATGTAGGATTCACCAGGATTTTACACTTTTTCCTAGGAGGGGGTTTCTTAAAGTTATCCCTGCCCATCATGGAATTGTTTGTAGTGCTTTGGATCAATATATTGTTTAAATATGGTATACAACTGAAAGGGGGGGGGGGGGGGGGGGGGGGGTGAATCAGTTGTCACACAACTCAAGAAAATTAAACCTTTTTTGAGATATGATAATTTACCATGAAAGCAGAAATTAACAACACATCATGAATATGCATAATACAAACACTTTTGTGTGGAAACCCAGTTAAGGGAAAAACCATGGTGGGGATGAACCCACAGGATAAGTATACTTTGTTAAAAGTATTACAATGGGAATGCACATGCATTCAAGCACATTGCCTAGAGCTCACTGCTTAAAATAAAAAGGCTTATTTCCCAATGAAGGCTCACTACTTGTACAAGTAAATTTATATCACATCCATAAATGATGAACTATAAAATAACATCTCCTCTTTGCCTAGATCAATTCCATTTAAGCACAAATCAACTTTCTTCTTCACAATTATTTACTCCCTTCCAAAGATGTATACATTCAGCGCCCAGACTAGGCATAAATACAAGATTATTACATTTATTTATACATGAAATCAACCTTGGAAATATCATCAAGGTAGGCCCAACACTCACCACATAATTAAAAAATTATAACCATACTCAATATATTATAACATTAGGACCAAAAAATGTCAGCCAAGACATTACATAGACCAAAATATTTCACCTCAAATATGATACACCTCCAAAGAATATGCCTCAATCATCCACAAAATGTTACAATCATTAGGTTGGCCAAAAACATGAAGAACACCAACATACAAACACAATATAGATCATGTGTATATGATTTCGATGATTAGAATGATAGTATAAACCAAGGAAAGAAACCGCAGAGCCATAATCTAGTTCAGATCATTTAGAGGAATCCAAAAGAAGAAGCAAGTTTAGAATAAAGAACACAAGAGCATGAAATTCAAGAAAGATCTATGAATCCTAGGTATGTAAGGTTGAATCATTTCGAAAGTAAGATAATAGGAGAGAGAAATAAAGGTGTTCAAACTAGAATAAAAATTGTTGAAGATAGAGTTGAGTATTATTTGATTTCAAAGAATGAACCCAAGGATGTGAATGAAGCATGTAAAGATGAACATTTGGTAAAAAAAATGAAAGAAGAATTGATGTATATTGAAAAGAAAAAAAAACTGGATTCTTGTTCCCAAATCTAAAGACAAATATTTAATTGAAAACAAATGGGTCTTCCAAAAAAATTGAATGAGGAAGGTGAAGTTATTCTAAAAAAAGAAAGACTTCTTTGTAAAGGATATTCACAAATGGAAGGAATTTTATTTCTCAATCTACTGTAGAGGCAGAATATGTTGTTGCTACAGTCAATTGTACTCAGGTGGTATGGATGAAGTAGATGTTGAAGAATATTAGAGTAGTGTATGATAAACCTATTTCTATCTACTATGACAATTCAAGTGGAAATAATATTTCTAAGAATCTAATGTTGCATTCAAAGACTAAACATATATCTACCAAGTTTCACTTTTTGACAGAAAATTTAAATGAGAAGGAAGTCAGATTGGAGTATGTGCCTAGTAGATAATAGATTTCAAAAATTTTCATGATGCCTTTTCCGAAGGATACTTTTGTGTATCTCAGAGGGAAGCTAGGGGCGATTTCCCATCCTGATCAGAACTAAGATGCATTAGTTATCTATAGTCTGGTGCATTTTATTATCATATTTTATCATCTAGATTGATGATTGGTGGATATTACTCAGGGAGAGTAGTCAGTCTTGTATTTTGTGAGTTATATGATCATATTTGGGGAGAGTGTTAGTTTTTGCAAATAAATGGCTTTTTCATTGAGGTCAAAGGGGGAGAGAGAATCATGTGAAAAACTGTCGTGTGCAAAATCCTAGGGGGAGTCGTTGATTTATTTGTCATTGATTTTTTTTCACATCATATGTTTCCTTTAATTCCAAAGGGAGAGATTATTGGAATAATGTGCAAATATGTGCTTGAGTGATGTGTTGTCATTGATGTCAACATATTTCTCTGTTTGAGACATTGTTGCAGTAAAGTTTAGTGAGTTCATTTGATTAGTATAGAAAGTATGATGAAGATTAGAGTTTGCAGATTGCAAAGTTTGTAGAGGATTGTGTGTAGTTGATTTAGTTCAATTTTTATAGGTTCTCATTAAGATTTGAGTGAGTTACGGATATTTTTTTTGTGACTGATTTTTCTAGTTGTTCAATGGTGACAGAGTGGTATTATTTTGGTCAGCATTGCTTCACATTATAATATCTCACTTGGTGGATTTGGAAGCATGTTTAGGACATTAACATGTGTCCTCAATTGAAATGGTTCATGGTTTGGAGTTATGCAAGTGATTTTTCAAGGTTGACAATTGTTGTTGGGTAAAAGTACAAACCTGTGTCACACTTTTATAAAGGAAAAGCACCACAACATGCAAACTGTTCAAATTTAACGACATAAAAGTGACATTTGTATTTAGAATTTTAGGATGATGTAAACTGATGAAATGTGTAAAAATGGATGAAGTTTATGCTTATAATTTTTTTTTTTTTTTTGAACAAGCATTGTCATAGTTTTTAATTTTTGAAGTCCTTTTTTAATTGCTGAAAATTGTTGAAAATCTGGGGTCTAGTTCCTGTATGCATGAATTTGGGTCTTCACCTGCAGCTACAAACACACACACTTCAATTATCCATTAAGTAGTTAGCAGGTTAGAAAATAACAAAACTGGAATATTAAAAACATCCTAAGCTAACCGACATCGGTTCATTTCCTTCTAATAGGTAGAAGTTTGATTCTTGTTCTTAGGTCATCACAAAAAATAGGGACTACACACTGTTCTAAATGAAGGATTTTAGAGTTACATGATGAAATTAAATGATTAATCTAAATGATAAATGTAGTTTGTGATTAATCTAAGCTAATTAATAATTCATTTTAGAAGCACCAAATGAAATATATAAGATTTATTTTAAACCCAAAATCAAATGTGCTCTAAATTATGAGTTTGCATGCTTTAACAAAAGTAAACTAACAATTAAAAAAATCTACACAAGTTGAAAGCTAAGAATGCAAGAAAGATAGAATAAAAATTGCATAATAATGATAGCAAAATTTAGGATTTCTAATAAAATGTCTCTACCTTTTCGCATATGCTTGCGCCCTCTGGTCATGCCTTTTTCAGTCGAATCTCTCGATCAACAAATGCTTCTCTTCTCTAAAACAAAGTACGCGGCTGCCTCTTGCATACAGGTGGTACTGTTGGGAGATCTATTATTTTTCCTTTGATTCCAGGCAAAAATGCATGGAAACCAGTTGCTGGATCTCATTATCAGTCAAAAAATTTGATAGTTAAGCCCTTTGCTATCAAAAATGCAAACCAGTTCTTGGCGCTGGTTCCTTCTTCCCCTAGAGCTTCCTCTAGGTCTTTTCCATGGGAGAAGCTACCGCTTGCATTGGTTACTCAAAAAACTAGCTTGCCTCAAAGAAATGGTGTTATGAGAAAAGTTCCTTGCTCCACAGATAGTATCCCAAAGAGGCCGGTTCATAATGTTGTTATGCAAAGTTTTTCCTTTGGCAATCCCGTTCCGACCAAGAATTTAGGACTGGGTAAAAATTGCACGTGCCCTGTTTCAAATAAAATTTACTCTCCCCCTCATAAGCGTGCCAGAGATCTAGAGGAAGAAATGAAAGATAGGGAAAATTCACTTCCACAAAATAGTAATAAGGTTAAAGCTGGTGTATCTAACCGTAATCATAGAAAAAAGTGTTGGACTTAATGGGAAGTAGTAATGAGAGGGGAAGGGTGAATCAGTACCTCTAAAACTTTTAACACTTTGCTCAATTCATCATTAATGATCATTCAATTCTGATTTACCAACCATTACTGTTATTCTTTCTTATGCATACATTGTTTGTTCACAATATTTAATAGTTTTCAATCATTCATAGAAACATTCATGAAATTGAAAAACACATAACACAAGATATGGTATTGCAAAAAACTCCTGTTAGGAAGTAAAAATTGCAGTGGGGATGGAACCCACAAAACTTCACTATCTACAGAATGGAAGGGAGCTAGTTAAGGCTTACAATTTGATCACTTCTGATGATCTACCTTGTTAAGAGTATTATGGTGGAGACCTTTTAAGATCTACTTTGTTAAGAGCTTTAGCAACACTGATTTGAGTGTGCTCTCAGTTATGAGATTTACAATAGGACGGTTAAGCCCACCTTTCTTGAAAGGATTTCATTAGTGTACTACACTTGTTAGAAGGAGTACAAATGTTGAACTGACTGTATGCAATCTATTATTGCTGATTTTCAGATCCATTAAATCATTTACAATAATAATATCACCTTAAGTGATTGATGAATACCTTTTCTCTGCTTATCGATAGCCTCTGTTCTGTTCTTGAAAAATGATTTGAATCTATTTGTGTTCTTCTACATGAATTCTCTGTCTAGTCTTTGGTTGCTCTGCATGGCTACTATCTTCATTGAACAACTACAATTCTCAATGGATTGAGCACCTATTTATACAAGTATTTGACCTATCTTGGAATTCATGATTTATAATCTTAACTCTCAGATCCAAGGTTTACAACTTGACCTTGATCTTTAGTTTGCATGTTTTAAAATAGTAAAATGAATTAAAGCAATAAATATTACATTGCTTCCTCTACACATAATGGATTTAAAAGCAAATCAAGAAGTTATAAATACAACTTCAGTGATTTATCTGACGTGGAAACTCAGATCCACTTTTTGCGGGATGTAGCTGACTGTCAGTTCTTGGTTGTCAGTTTGAACTTGCAGTCTGTTGGTGTTCCTTGACTGAACTGATCGTTGGGTTCCCTATATCTGTCGGGTTCCTCTCTTTGTTGTACTATCGAGTAGCACTGTTGTTACTCATTGGGTATCGTTTACCTTTTTGTCATCGGGTAAACACTTAACAGTGTTTGTTGGGTAACCTTGGCATCAGATAGTGTTCTGCCCTGTCTATCAGTGTATAGTAAATTGATGGTGCAGATCATGTTTTTCTCTAAGTATACTAATGGAAAAATATAATTCCTTCAATCTCCCCCTTTGACATTAGTATCAAAAACTGATATGTGCATAATACTAAAATTATTACACCATGTTTATATCCTTGTCATAATATGACTCCCCCTTAC
>MU226145.1:1779801-1805504 GCA_018584345.1 Thuja plicata
GATTGAGCACCTATTTATACAAGTATTTGACCTATCTTGGAATTCATGATTTACAATGTTAACTCTCAGATCCAAGGTTTACAACTTGACCTTGATCTTTAGTTTGCATGTTTTAAAATAGTAAAACAAATTAAAACAATAAAGATTAAATTTCTTCCTCCGCACATAATGGATTTAAAAGAAAATCAAGAAGTTATAAATACAAATTCAGTGATTTATCTGACGTGGAAACTCAGATCCACTTTTTGTGGGATGTAACTGATTGTCAGTTCTTGGTTGTCAGTTTGAACTTGCAATCTGTCGGTGTTCCTTGACTGAACTAATTGTTGGGTTCCTCTCTTTGCTATACTGTTGGGTAGCACTATTGTTACTCGTCGGGTATCATTTACCTTTTTGTCATCGGGTAACACTTAACAGTATTTGTCAGGTAACCTTGGCATCGGATAGTGCTGTGCCCTGTCTATCGGTGTATAGTAAACCGATGGTGCAAATCATGTTTTTTTCTAAGTATACTAATGGCAAAATATAATTCCTTCAAAAATATTTTTTATAAAAAATGGAATGGTAGGTAGGATTCAAAATATGTCTGCAGAGTATGGCTTGTTTTGCAGATGGAATGGAATAGGGGCATCCGCTGATATGATTGCAGAATGGCTCACAAAAAAATTGAACAATAAGGTATGTATCACTATCCTCCAAGAAAAGTTTATGTATGTAGATTGTTCTAATAAAAAACTAAAAGTGAAACTTCTAGCGGAAGGATGCCCTAAATTTAGAAATGTAGGGTTTTTGACCCTGGATTGGTCTCCTATGTTTAATCCGATTGAATTGGACCTTATGGTGGATAAGATTGGTTTGCTAAAAAATTACCAATCAAACTATTTGCGGATGAATCCCTCCGTGAAATAGGCAATGGACTAGGAAATTTTAGTGGTTTTATAGACTTTGAGGATGCTCAAGTAGAAAAATCCATTATTGTAAGTATGAAACTCAATGATAATCTAAATGAGCCTATGGAAATTTTGTGCAATTCCAGATCGATCATTATAAACCCTAAAATTGTTGATTACGATTTTAAAGAAAAAGATCAAACTCTAGATAAATTGTGTATGTCTAATTTGGTCAAAGAGGTATATAATGGGGAGGTTTTAACTACTCTTCCTCCAATTAGTAATTTTGTAAGAATTCTGATAATAATGTCAATATTGATATCAATTTTCTCCCCAACATTGGGGGTTTTGCGATTCTGAGCAAGGATAAGAACATGGAAACCGGCCTTTCTTCTCCTGGCATTAAGGACCTATATTTGGGTATAGATTTAATCCACCCCATCATCAACAATGAACTTGTAGTTAACCAATATTTAGAATCCAATAGATATCAAAATGGAGATATTATCTTAGAGCAAGGTAAACCTCTTATTGCTTCTTCCTCCTCTACCTCACTAATTAGTGTGGATCCCTCCTTTGAAGCCTGTGAAATTAGTAAGGATTCCACTAGAAGAAATGAGGAAGATAGGATTATCCTAGAATATGTGTGTGAGGATTTAGTAAAGGATCTTATGGAGAAATTTGTAGAGGAAATTTGTGACAAAGAAGAGCTTGCTCATTAGCATGAACTATTAATTAAGGAATGTTTAGCACCTGATTCCCCTTTAACTTTACAAGAATTACAACAATTTTTGGAAGAAGATGATCGACTAGAGATGAGGGAGAATGATCCCATTGGATTTGTCTCTCCCCTATTGAGCAAAGGCTCTCCTGTTTGTGCTAATATTTTTAGGACGCGTGGAAGAAATTCCACCCAAGAGCTGAGGTTGTCAACAGGGGTGGTAATAGGACAAGTTAATCTCACTAAGAATGGTCTGGTGCTACTACCTGAGGGAGCTAATTTGGGTTCTCCTCTAGTGGTTGGGAAGATTAGTGAAACACCTTCAAGTTTTGTTTCTAAGGGGCCTGCGTTTCCCCCAAATTTTGGGCTCTCAAGGGATGTCATATCGGCCGGGTCAGAGATCAATCTTTTGTCGATCTCTGAAGATCTGGGGATGACATCTGTTAAGCTTGTCCAAACAAAAAAAGAGGTAAAAATATTCTGTGATTCTATTGGTGACTCCCTTACTAACAAAATCCTTGATAGTTGTATGGATGATACATGTGATAAAGAGGAATTGTTACTACAGAGGTCACTTCTAATCAATGACATTGAGGAGATGCAATTTGTAGAGGATTCGATGACCATGGCTAATATGTTGGTTGAAATAGATGACCTAGAAAATAAGGATCTAGAGTCCTATGGAATTTCCTGCACACAGAATAGTAGAGTGACACCAGATTGTGGTAGGATCCCAAAAAAGAGGGGTAGGAAGTCTCATGGGGAACTTAGGATTAGAGATGGAGAAGCTTCTGGTCAAGTAAAAATCATGACTCTTTTTGATATTGGGAAGGGGCAGGGCCTTCCCAAGGGGATATGATTATCCTATCATGGAATGTTAGGGGTTTAAATGCCCCTAACAAGTAGTGTATTATTCATCGCTGTATAAATAGCACTAAGGCAGAGTTAGTATTAATTCAGGAGACAGAGATGTGTAGGGAGGAAGCAGTCACTTTTAGTAAGAAACTTGGATTTAGAAACCTAGAAGAGTCACATGCTATAGGGGCTTCTAGGGGTCTAGCTATTATCTGGGATCCTAGATCCATCTCCTTCCTTATCTTGGAAAAACACCAAAATTGGATGGCAGGTCAAGTAAGGAATTTTAGAAATAACTTGGTTTTCAATATTATTAATGTGTATGGGCCTACACAATCAAAAGATAAACTCCTAGTCTGGAAAAATATTGAAAAATTCCTTGGTGCTCATCCTAACCAGCTATGTTTGATTGGGGGAGATTTTAACACCATCACTAAGCTCTCTGAGAAGAGAGGGGGTAGCACTATTCTAGCTCTAACTGCTAATTATTTTAATGATTGGGTCTCTAGAAACTCGCTACTAGAAATTCATATGGAGGATAATGCGTTCACATGGAACAACAGGAGGAATTTTTTTTGTAATATTGTAGAAAAGATTGATAGATTCTTTATCCACAGGATCCTGACTGAGGTTAATGTAACCTCTAATACCCAAGTACTCCCTATTTCTAGCTCAGACAATTACCCTATCTAGTTACAAATTTTTGTTGACTCTAGGCCAAAGAATTGTCCTTTTAAATTTGAACATATGTGGCTACAAGATGAGAAAATCCTTGATCTCATTAAACATTGGTGGGGGGAAGCTCAGGTCTGTAGGTCAAAAATGTATATAGTAGCTAGTAAACTTAAGATTATCAAAAGAAAATTGCTAGAATAGAATTTGAAGAAATTTGGTAACATTTTTAAGAAAAAAATTGGCTTTAGAGGAAAAAATGAAGGAGGTAAACGCACATATGCTAATTTCCAGAATGGACGAGACTTTATACCTTGAAGAGAAGTCCCTCCTATCTGAATATGAAGATATTTTGTCCAAAGAAGAGATCTTATGGTGACAAAAATCTAGGGAATCATGGTTAGATGCAGGAGACAGAAACACAAAATTCTTTCACAATAGTACTAAACAAAGAGGAGCAAAAAATAGAATCATAAGGATCAAGACTGAGGAAGGGAAAGATCTCCTACTTCCTTCAGAGATAGCGGATGAAACTATTAATTATTTTAAGAATATATTGAATAACACAAGAGCCTCTAAGCTATGTGAACAAAATAAGATGCTCAAACATATCCCAAAAATTGTTACAGCCCAACACAACAAAATCTTATTGAAAAAATTTACAACTGACGAAGTAAAGGATGCCTTAATGAGTATGAACCCTGACAAATCACCAGGGCCAGATGGTTTCCCTGCTGCCTTCTATCAAGAATGTTGGGATTTCATCAGAAAGGAGGTTATAGAGGCACTAGAAGGGGTTAGAAACTCAGGTAAAATCCTGAAAGAGGTTAACAATAATTTTCAAACCCTTATTCCAAAAAAGGATAAACCAAAAACTCTTAATGATTATAGACCAATAGCACTCTGCAATATGTTATACAAACTACTTTATAAAAATTTACCTATTAGGATCCAAAAACTCTTACCCTTGTTAATTAGTGAGGAAAAAATTGGCTTTGTTCCTAGCCGTTCAATATATGATGGAAATATTATAGCTCAGGAAGCTATTCATTCGGTTCAAAAAAATAAATCTCCTTGTATGCTGATAAAACTAGACATTAAAAAAGCATATGACAAAGTTGATTGGAGATTTCTGTGTAAATGTTTGGAGGCCTTTGGATTTTCAAAAAGCTGGATTAACCTCATATATGATTGTATCTCTATGCCTATGTTCTTTGTCCTGTTGAATGGCACTCCGGAAGGTTTCTTTGAAATATCTAGAGGAATCTGACAAGGGAACCCTTTGTCTCCATATATCTTCACCATTATGGTTGATGCCTTGGGAAGGGCTATACATTCACATAAAATTGAAGGCAATATCAAAGGTATTACAATATCCAGTAGTATGGAACCAACTACCCATCAAAAATTTGTTGATGATACTATTCTTTATGGAGCCAGCGAACTTGGCGAGGCTAAAATGATTAAATCTATCCTTGATTCCTACACAGCTACCTCAGGGAAATAAATCAATGAAAGCAAATTTGAAGTATTTTTCTTTAATACACCCCATAAGCTATCTCAGCAAATTTGTAGAAGTCTAAAATTCAATCGTGGAAGTCTCTCCTGCAAATACCTTGGTTTACCGTTAGATAAGGGAACAAGAATAGCCTCCCTCTGGAACCCTACAATAGAAAAAATTAAAATAAAAATGAACTCTTGGAAAGGAAAATGGCTCTCTTAAGCCGGCTAAGCCACAATGGTAAAATCAGTCTTGGCCTCTATGCCAATCTACCAATTAGCATGTATTAATCTCCTTGAAAAAAAAGTAGAATTAAATAAACACCTAAGAAATTTCTTTAGGCAAGGATCGAGTGACGTAAAGAAATATCCATTGATTGCATGGGATAAAGTTTTCTATCCAAAAGATGAAGGAGGAGCGGGTATTAAAAACATAGGGGATCAAGGAAAGGCATTAGGAGCGAAATTAGTCTTGCGTCTTTATAAGAATCCACAAGCTAAGTGGGCACAAATTTTAATAGCTAAATACTTAATTGATGATAACCCAATAAATATATTTAGGGAAAAGAACCCGCCTAGAGGATCTAGATCTGGATTTTTATGTTAGATTGTCGACAGATTATTTCTAGAAAACTTACCTGGAACCTAGGAACTGGGGAAGATGCTCTCTTTTGGGTAGATTCTTGGGGAGGGTTTGAATCTTTGGATTAAACTACAACTAATCAGATCCAGGAATAGACTAGAAACCTCTCTGGGATGCTTTGTTAAAGATTACATTAAAAAATCAACTAATGGTACAGGTTGGGAATGGAAAGACTTTTTTGCTTTTAATTTACCTAGGGATGAAGTTCTTCTTTTTGAGGCATTAAACAAGAGACGTATGTTTGTCAATGGTGGAATGGACACCTTCGTATGGGATGGGGCCAATAATGGAGAATATAATTTGAAGGATGGATATATTGCTATTAGAAGAAAACAAATCAGGCCAAAGAAATATATACCAACAAACCTTTTCTGGAACAAATACTATCTTCCTAAAGCTAGTATTTGTACTTGGAATGCAATGCATCAAAAGCTACTTACAGCAGAGAGATTCAGGAAAATGGGATATGAAGGTCCCAATAGGTGCCCTTTATGTGAACATGAGGAAAAATACTTTAACCACATCCTATTAACCTGCAAGTTTTCAAATCAATGCTAGAAGTGGTTATGTTATAACCTAGGCTGGCAAACTGCTTCCCCCAATACCATTCTTGAGATGCTTCAGTCCTGGCCAAAATTAAAAAAAGGGTGCATTTATACTAATTTATGGATTACTGCCCCTTCGATTATTATTTGGGAATTATGGAAGGAGAGAAATAGAAGAATATTTAGAGAGGATAAATTGGATGTAAAACAAATAATTAATAAAATGGAAGCAAGCATAATTGAATTTACTAATAATAAAAGTAGGAATCTTCAGAAAAGAGAGGCAAAGATGTCCCGTTGGGACAAGGAAATCGGGGGTAAATGGGTAGGCCTCATCCTCCCACCTTTCTATGGTCCTGGAGAAAATTTATCAAAGTCTAGGAGGGTTGAGTGTGTATGGACACCGCCATGTTTTGATTGGTTTAAATTAAATTTTGATGGGGCATCAAGGGGAAACCCTAGTATCGCGGGCATTGGTGGTTGTGTTCATAACAGTAATGGCAGAGAAATTGCTTCTTTTGCTTCCCCTACTGGTATTGAGACTAATAATAAGGTGGAACTTCTCGCACTCATTAAAGGACTTTATATATGTAAGGATTTAGGTATAGAAAATCTAGAAACTGAAGGAGATTCAACCATTATTGTTAACGCCCTTAGGTCAGGCTCTACCCCTAACTGGAAATTAAATATGCTTCTTACTGAAGCCATCAATGTAAGTAAGAAATTCTCTAAAATCACAATCAATGATATTTACAGAGAAGGCAATAAAAGGGCAGATGGATTAGTTAATATGGGTGTGGATGGTATGTCTATCCCACCTGATGCACCTTTAGCATAAATTAGGTTCAGAAATAGGTAGTTCCTTGGGTTGGATAGGGCTATGTCAGTAACCTTACTTTAGGTTTCACTTTAGAGTCGAAGCTACTGATAATAAATAAATATGTTTTAAATGGTCCCTCAAATTTACAGGTAATCTTTTCAATCAGTTCCCTACTTCGAAAGAGCTAGATCATTTTTAAGGTTCTATTAATATATAAATGTAGGTATGTATGTATGTATGTACATTAACATCTATGCATGTAGGTACATGGATAGGATGATTATCCATAAGTATGTACATATATTGTACATAGGTGAGAGTGTAGGTAGATATGTATGTACTTACATTTTAGTTCATATAAGATATATCCCTCCTTTATGTTATATTAGGATTGGAAGCATCCGTATACATCCCAAATCAATAATGGTACTTACTTAAACAATTCAAAAATTAATACCTACACACACAAAGAAAGTCATACAAGACACCCTTACTCATATTTTAGATTCGTTAGGACATATCTTAATGACCTAGATAGATATTTGGAATATCAAAATAAATTCAAATCTCCTTCATGATGACAGGAAGAATCAAGTACCTATTAAGCTATACGGATATACACACATATATAGAATTATTAATTTACACACGCAACAATGACAAATTCTATACACTAAAATTCAGCCACTATACCAACAATAATTAGGTTGTCATTATAATAAATACCTATTTAATAATTCCGGGATCAACCCCACCACATAATTAGATTGATGAGTATGGCACGAGTTAACACTGATACAGTAAGAAAGTAGTATGTTGAATTGATTAAAAAACTATATGGATGTACTACTGCTATATTGCAATCCATTAAATTAGACCAAAGGACACAGTTACATTAGGATAAAGTTATCGAGGTTCTATATTAATAACAAGAGGTGGCTAATTTGGCATTATTAATCGATGGTTAGGTTAACCCCAAGGAAGATAAGCTCTCAGCAAAATTGGAGTCTAGGATGATTCATACTAGCTTAGCGATAATAGTTCTTGTATAAAAATAATTTATAACTAATGGTCAACTTGTTTTGTCATATAGAAGGTAGATACATAGACAGGGCTGTCAAGTAGGAATGTAGGATTATATGTAAAAATGGATATCTGTATATATGTAAGTATGCATATATGTATGTATATACAAATGAGAGTTTGTATATATGTATGTATATCTATATTATGTATGTCTATTTTTATGTATAAAAGTATTAAGACTCAAGCATTAAACTCTTAGATTAAATATAGTTAAAATGTATCCTTAACCCTACTTGAGATTGAAGTAAGGTTAAGTATGCTGCAGGGGCTTTAGATCATTATTAGTATAAAATGATAAATTTACACCCTAATGACGTAGTTTCATCTTCATTACTTGTCCTCTGCTTAGGTAATCCAAATTATCAAGTTCTATAATTTAGAAATAAGGCCCCAAGGTTTAGATGAGCTGCCCACTTTTCATCTGTTTCGGCCTTGTTCGATGGCTTGAAGGCTCTACTTATCTTATCGATGATTATGTGAGCCTTTAACTAGAGTTGTCATTGTAATCATATCTTGGAGTACTCGACTAATATTTTATCTTGGTTTTTGAATTATTCCCAGATTTATCTAAGCTTAGTTATTTCCCCTAGTCCTTTTAGACCCATCCTAAGAGGTACTTTATCCTAAACCAAGAAGAATAAAACTGCGATATATGATCAATTAAAGAAACTAGGCTAAGTTTTACTATATCTAGTGGAAAGTTATTATTAGCAAGAATTTAAAGAAGCATTTATACAAGATAAACACTTATTGGGAACATGTCCCTTCAAATGTACAAGCTTAATTAAAATTATTTTTTGAAAAGCTTGAGAGTGTAATCAGGGTAAGTAATTAATGGTAAAAGTTAAGGAACTCGTATCATTATCTCTATTTTAAAAGCCTATTATCATTCCCATTCTTCATATCTATACTAGTTTACTAGTTAGAGAAAATGAGCCTGTTGGAATATGGAGTCAAGGCTGCTAACATTTGTGTTGGGTGATGCCTGTGCCATGGCCTTTTGTGGGTCTATTAAACCAGAGCGTTGGAATAGGATTTTAAACCAACTCCCTGAGGTAGTAAGGCGGGCCATAGAGAAATGCCTAGGGGATTGCCATTTTGACAACAAATTCACATTCTGAACTAATAGGTCAATTGTCACAGGGTTCATAGATCTGGCTTCCTATGCTGGATTCATGAAAGATGATATTATCAAGGTAGCAAAAGGCATTTTTGTAACTGAGGTTCTGGGAGGATTAGAAAAAAATGTTTTTAGCGTAAACCCTGATCTCATTGTGCCTTTTATGGAGGTTATTATTTGGATGGAGATGGATAAGCTGAAAGAGGTTCCTAGAGGCAAGCGTGTACCAATGCTACTAATTAAGGATGAGTGTTGTTTTGATAATCATTGGCCTGAAATGAAACGCAATATGGATTTCTTATTTCGGGAAGTGCTTAACACCAATAATGATAGGGATTGGCTGCTTACGTATTGGAAAGAGGAAGGCTTCATCATCCCTAAAGTCCTTAAAAAAATGGCCATGGAGGACTTTCGTATCATTGCACCATCAGTTAAACGATGTTCAAAACAAATGGGAGATGAGATTGAATAGGATGATGTGAAGAAGAACGAGGGAGAATGGAGTTGTGACTGGCTGCAGAAAGCTTAGAGTAGGGAGTGAAGTCAATGTTTTAGGCCGGTAATATTAACCTATTTATATCTGTTAGTATTTTTGGAAATCATCTTAGTATATCCTCGTTACACTTTTTATATGGTTGTATACAAAAACTTGGAAAGACATTAAAGATAGTTCTAGTCTATCTAGCTTGGGTTATGTACAGACCTTTACTATTTTGATAGAAAAACTGGGAACAATATCAGTACTGTAATCATTCTAATCAATAATATAGATAGATAGCTAAAAATATAGGTTTGTTTAAGTTATATCTGTAAAATAATGGGCATTTTTCTTACACACATTTAATTCCATTTATAGTTCAGGGGCTATGTAAATCTACTGCAATATCACAAGTCTGATGATAATGGTTTATGATCTTCACAAAAATTATATGCTTATATCTCTACTTATACTTCTGGCCCAAATAATTGGCATTTACAAGTATGCTGGAAACTATACTGGTACTATTAATTCTGGAATCCATAATCTAATGATCAGAATTCTGGTTTGATTGTTATCTTTTGCAATAGATAGACTCTGTCCATTTTTATTTTTTTGTTATCCCAATGAGGCTCTGTAACTTACACTTCACTCTTACTTAAGATTGAATTCAGACTCTATAAACTTATGGTCCTAAAATTCCTTTCTGCCTTAAGCCCGTAGTTTGGCACTTTTAATCATACTTAGATAAAATGAATCCAAAGCAGATTGGGTGTTAGTCAGACTCCTTTAGTTGGGTTGATATCTAATTTTCAATTCAGAGGGTTATAACTGTCAGGATGCTTAGTGACATCCTTTATTAGTCATATACTAACACTCTAAATTAGGCACTAACTTTTATAGAGATATAAACTTTGTATAGGCATCTATATATCTATTCTTCTCCAAAGTTCCATAGCAGTTTGAATAAAAGGCTTTAAATACACATTTTTATATCTACCTTGCATAAATTTAACTGATCCATAATTTCTTCTAGTTACCATCTTGCTACCATCATTATCGACTTAGCATTTTTCTTTCCTTCTATGCCATATTAAGACCCCTTTGTAGTTCTGGACCTTTCACATCCCCTTTCAACCTACTTCGAAGCTTTAGAAAAACTTGTAACTCCTTTGTGTTGACTATGTAGTTTATTCCGACCTAAGAACTGACTAAGTGGTGGGGTTTGGTCCTTCCTTGGTGCCATTCCATATCTCCCTCCAATACTCCGATGCTCTATTTCCCTGGGCTCCTGGTATTCCCAAGTTTCATCCTGATGGCATTTGGTATTCTGGATTTAGGTTGCCAAGGGCCCTCTATACCTTCCAAGAGAGATCAGAGATATTTATCCTCCTCCTTTGGTGTCTCTAGATGCTTATCCTTGGTTATTTGAGACTAGCGGTACCATGACTATGCCTATCAAATTTGTCTGTACTACTCCTCAAATAGCCTTTGATAGGGAAATCTCTATTAAGCGTCTGAAGTCTGTCCTTCTGAACTCCCAATCCATTGTCCTTAGAGGCATGTTTAGAATCTTAGGCAGAGAATTCCTGTCAAACTTAGATAGATATAGGGTTAACACAGAGAACCCTACCATGTTCATTGCGTCGGCTATTTATGTAGACCCTAGAAAAGAGGAGATTGGAAAACTTTGTTTGTGAATTTTCATGAATAAATATCTTGGTAACATCGATAAAATTATCCAAAATATAAAACCTAATTGCACCATTACCATGCCTAGGTTCTATGATCTTCCAGCTATTAATGGAAGGCTAGCCCTGACTATCCCCATTATGATTGTCGAATATTTTCATATGTTTGTTTCCAGAGAATCTATCATCAAATGAAATCTTGAGTTCTTAATGACCTTCATGCATTTAAGGATTCCAGCTGAGGGGAACTAATTCTACTCCTACTAGCACGATGATGATGTGGGGGTTATAGACAGGATGTGCTTTGATGATTCAAATTCTGAAGAAATGCTTGAAGTATGGTTGGATGAAGGAAATCCTCAAAGAAATAAAAGACCTAGGATTGCTTCTTTGACTGATGGAGCCTCTAGAGTGGGTGAAGAGGAGGGCTAATCCCTTGGCCTCCCTGTTTATCTTGCTTTCTTGTAAACTGATTATTCGGCTTCTCTTCCCCTTGGTATTCAGAATTCAAAATTCAATAATATGAGATAAAGTTGGTTGGTCTATTTGATTTTGTACTCAATCTTAATACTTAATTTTAGCTACTGAATAAATAGGAATGTAAGGATACCCATGTGGATGTCATGCTGAAAATTATCTTAGTTACATTTTTTGAACAATAGTTATGTTTTTATAACTATTTAATCTATAAAGGAGACCCGGGTAACTAATATGGAAATTTATTTGGCATTTTAAAACACTATGGTAACATATCGGTATACAATTAAAATATAAGTTATCATTCTTGCTTAATTCAACTTAAATGCTTATATGTCTCGAACTAACTCAAACATATCTCTAAAAGTAGCCATCCTTGATAAACTAGATTAATCAGATCTTCCATCTTGAAAAATGTATTGTTTACTAATTAGTTGCGCTAAAACATTTTTTTATCTAGATTAATGATCTGTTAGTATTTTGATGTTCCTTGTTAATCTGGTCTAAATTTCTGCTACTTAGCTTCTACTTTAACAATCTGATTAAACCTCTAGATAAGATTCAGTAAGGTAACTAGGTGAATAACACCAACCTTGGTGGTAATTTTGACAAGATAAAGGTAAGTAATTTTTAGACCCTTTCCTATATCTGACTTAACTTCAATAATTTGCTTTAGTTTCTACAGGATGTTTATATCTTCATACACTGTAAACAAATAAATGTATATGCATAGATCTATTAAATACAAAGCTATCAAATGTATTCTCGGTAATACATTTGGTTTTATTTTGCTCAGGATACCGAGTAGTATCATTAAGTTTTATTCTTAAATAACTCTTGTTACATAACTCAAAATATAATATTTTAAGAATAATATGAGGAGAGCTTAGGACTTATCTCAATATCTTCAGGCCCTAGCCTTTTTTTTTTCTTTTGGAATTTTTTTTATATTTATATTAATATTAATCTAGTTCAAAGGGCTCCCAGAGAAAGAACCAGTAAAGAAAACTTCATTCGTTACCCATATATATATGCAAAAAGAGAAGAACCTTGCTCAAAGAAAGTTTTGTAGCCTACCCAAAAACCCACAAAGTCAAAGCATGACCTGTTGGCAAGTACAAAAAATCCCCCCAACCCAAATGGCATAATAAATCTGCATTACAATATGTTCTGAACTAGAATTTTGGAAACCCCTAAGGAGATACCCTGCCTTTATGTAGGCCAAAATTCAAATAATTGATCCCCCTAACATAGACCCCTTTACATTGATCATATTATGAGAGATATAATACATTTACAATGAGAAATTGGCCGTCATATTAAAAGGATGACATCAGCCACATAATATACACAGAAGGATAGAATTCACCTTAAGAACCCATGCAAGGAAATTAACCTGAAAGAATTGAAGAGATCATCACCATATAATCATATAGGTTGTCCAAATGCAACACGAAGCACCTCCTGCAAAACAATGTGTGAAGAAAAAAAAAATAGTTTTCACCAGAAAGTATGTTAGAACATCACTGCACATGACTCCCAAAACTAGGATGCGAAGGCGGTGACAGGAACAAAGAACTCCAGAGATGGTCTGCTTGAGATACAAGAGAATCGCCTGAGGCATGAGGTGAAAACAGAGCATGAGCTGATGGAGGAGAAATCTGGAGGTGAACAGGGGATGAACATGATCCAACTAACAATGGAGTAAGAGAATAAGGAGGAACATCCAATGGACCCAAATTACCCATAGGAGTGATGACCGTTTAGTAAATGTTCCCAATTTTCTCTACGCCCTTTTGAATTTAAGTGCTAAAGAGGCACGGAAGGGGCAACAGAATGCTGTTACCCACTATGGTTTATTCAAACTTTTTGTGAAAAGGTCACTGAGGGATGTCTCTCCCACATCTTGGGATAGTTTTATTATAGTGCCTCATGTTCAATTGCATGGAGAAGGGCCACAACCCAAAATTTAAGAAGAATAGGGAAATAACCCTAATGAGGAAGAATAATTTGTTGAGCAAGATGAACCTTTGAGAAATCCTTCTCCTTTGGGATTTAATGTGGAGAATGTGTCATCTGACCATCCAAACCCTACCTCAGGGAGCAAAGAAACCGAGGTTCCCATAATTTCCCAGCAAAAAGATAAAAAGGGTAAAGGTAAGGCCAAGATGGAAGAATATATGAGTCGAGATGTTCTTATTTCTAATGTTTCTCTTGCAGCCACACCTACCAAGAAAATAAAACTTTCACAGAAGCAACCTGTAGCTTCTATTGATACTCCATTACGTAGAAGTGTTTGTTTTAACACTACAAAAATAGATAGCAAGGGTTCCCCTGCCACGGTTGACTCTTCTCATGTCTCCTCTGAGGTACCCTTACAAGAACAACTACAAGCAGGCAGTTTGATTGCAGAATGCTAGGGTATGATGGAAAAGGACCTTGTAGCCACTGAAGTGGTTAAAGAAGTAGAGTGTTGAATACTAGAGGTAGCAGAACCTAAAGGAGCTAGAAGAGAATCTTCTTCTCTATAGGAAGGAAATCACGGGGAAAAGCCCCTTGTTCTAGATAATGTGCCAGTTTAAACAAAGAAAGAGGAAGGCCCACAAGAACCCAGGCCGGTCCCACATAGGAAACCAAAAGAGGTAACTGTTCATGCTCTCTCGGTTGACTATTTTAATGCAATGCAATATCAAAAGTCGATGTGAGAGTTGGAAAAGACAAAATTAATAAGGGAGCTCAAAAGGAAACAATAGGAAATTGAATTCCTACAGAATAAAATAAATAATATTACAGATATAATTATGGATTTAATAGAATGCAAACCACCACCACAGGTTTATACCCTATGCCTTAAGGAGAAATTTCTATTGTTTAAATTAATGAGAGTCCTTCAAGATCTTAACTCAGGCATAGGAACCCCATAGGAATTTGTGGCCGCATACAATACATCACCTGATTGTGTCCATAATTTGTTATGTGAGTTATATATTCACAATTATGCTATTTCTTTTAACACTGATTGCAATCCCCTTCTTTTTGTTGGTGATATACATTTGTCTGCCCTCCTTTCCTAGACTCATAATGAAATTAATTATGGAGGACAATTGCATAAGTACAAAATCCTTGAACAGACCATTTCATTTCCCCTTTGTCCTAAAATCCAGTCACCGCGATGGATTTACTGTGATTGGATGCAAATTATTTATGGGTTTCATGATTCTGCACCTAGGAAATGGATTTTGGAAATCCGTGAGGAAGTTTTCTCAGCATTTGAAAGATGGTCACTATCAAATGGGGACATAGTAGCCGAGGGATTATGACAAATTTGGGGGAGACTCACTATGGCACTCAAGAAGGCAGAACCACACAGTTTGATCATCTTGTGGGCTACAATGCAATGTGTTACCTGGTATATACACCTAGGATGACATGCATGACCCAAAAAATGGTTGCCACTCACCTTCCAACCTCCTCTACTTTTATGGCTTCTATACAGCTATGTGGATAATGAACTAGATGAGAAAAAGGAACTAAGATGACACATGAAGGTGGAGAGAACAAATGGATTCTACTGGCGAGTGGGCACCTCCATGATTGGAGAGACATAGGAAGGAGATCTTTGGGTTCTTGCAAAGATCTAGAATGTCTCAGTCCCTGAGGACCGACACTAGTCTTCGTAGGGGGAAAAATGATAGGCCATTTTAATGACATACTTTAGATACCCTAGAAGAAATTTTGATAGGTCTTTTCCTATGTTTTCTTTTATTACTCCAAGACTTTATACTTTAAAACTATTAATATGTGGTATTCAACCACTGAACCTATGCCATGGACATATGCTTACTTAAAATTCTTTATCTGGATGAATATGCTATGTTTATTACTATGGAATTATGATCATATTTTATGAATGAATTGACTGTTTGAGCAATAGATAATTCATATGTACTTTAAATGATTATTTTCCATGAATGCTTTTATCCTAACAGTTTTAATGTAACGAATCGAAGTAGCAACCATCATCTTGTTCAGGTGAGCACATCTATGTGTTGGACACTTGACTCGGTCCTGCATCAGACGCACACAGATGAAACATCAGTGTGGCAGTAGTGGAAGTTTTTTTATTAATCTAGGTGGAGATGATTGAGTGAAGACTTGGCAAATGCAATAATTTCCCTGATGAAATCTAGGAGAGAGTAGGTAGTTAGATCTACTGTCTAAGCAGTTCTTTCCTCTTTTCTGGACTAATTCCATTTCATGTTTTTTAGCTTTCCTTTTTGTTAGTTGTTTGTAATAAAATCTCTTCCTTTTCTTAGGGCATGTTGAGTTTAGTAGTTAGATGTTTTCATATAAATAAAGCCCCACTCATGTGTGAGAAGGAGGGCATTATTATTATGATAGTTGCAATATAGTTCAGTTATGTTATTTTATTGTTGATGAGAATATCTGTACTCTGTTATTCATTTTAATGATCAAATGAAGTGTTGAGATTAGTTCTGTGTAATTGAGTGTTCTGGGTACTCACCCAAGGGGGACCACTTGGTGAGGAATCCATATTTAGATTCATTTTAGTTTAGCTCACTTTCCTACATTTCTGTCATTTCAATTCCTATGATGAATAGCTCCTGCAGCCAAAGCCATAGGATAGCTACCACTTCCGGTGGCCGAGCGCCAAAGTAACTAAGGCATTGTAGTTATTTTGTGCACTCTTCCATCCTGCTAGCAACATTCACTTCCATCATTTAATTTCAAGTATTTACTTTCACAAAAATAGTTTATCTTTCCTTTGAGTATTCATCTCATGCAGCAATAGTATAGTTTTGCTTCGAAAGCATTTACTTCTTGTAACCATAGAATAGTTTCTTTCCAACATTTGTTTCCTACAACAATTATAGAATGATTGGTTGAGAAATTTCTTGGTGCATATATTTTTTTGGCCCATTTCAAGTAACACATCCCAAGGTTTGACATATTAAATGAGTTTCTTATAAAGAGGATGAAGTGCTTAGTTGGATGTCCAATCCCCGAGTTAAAGGATTATGCCTAGTTTCTGATCCTTTATAACGAGTGATCAATGTTGATGTCCTGATCCTACCCCCTCAAGAGAAAAATTAAAAAATGGCTAGGTGCCCCAGTGATGAGAAGCAATTCGATTGATAACATGATGCAAGAAGAAGTTGATCTGATGAGAAATAGGTCCCAAGTGGTTAGAACAAAAGATGTACTTGATGAGAGGTCATGTTTGACTGAGCTTGACCAAAAGTATGATACAAGGATTGATTAGAAGGCATTAGAGATTTCCATTGGTTTTTTAAGTAGTCAATTTCAAATTTTGATTTTGATCCTAAAAATGGAATCAGGATAGTCAAATTAGCCAAGGGTGTCATTTCATGTCAATCAATGCACAACTGACGACTTGGCAAAAGGAAGATTGATCGATAAGAACCTCAGATCCTTCACATTGGAGAGAGATATCAATATTATGCAGATTTAAACACCAAGAAGATGTAGATGTAGATGCAATACTAACATCAATGCAACCTAAGGTGTAGTCACTGAACCTTTAGCATTGAATTTTTTTTATCATCGAGCATTTTTTGGAACATCGAAGTTGATATAATCCTTACTGGTGCCAATGCAACCATAAGAATATGAATATGAATTTCATCGGATAAGATATGAGAAACTAACGTAAGCATCAGGGCACAAAAGTTGAGATGAACTGAATGTTGTTTCTAGTTTATTTTGCAAAAGTACACTAGTATTGAGGCATTCAAAGCCAAGATAACCATGAGTGTGATCTTGCATTAATAAGCAGAGAAATAACAGTCAAGGAGATATTTCTAACCTCACCTTGGCATACAAGTAAGAAGGATCAAGGGATGTGAGGCTTTTTTGCCTTAATGCAGGAGATCTTATCACATAGACCCTCTTTATTTGACATTTTAGGATCATCGGGACCACACCAACAAGCAGTAGGCAAAGAGAAGATTGAAAAAAAATCAATGAAAATAGATAGCATACAAATAGAATTTCAACATACTTCAACCAATTTCAAAGTTTTCAGATGTGTACATGTATGAGGTGTTGAGAAACACCATTGTGCTTGTGAGTGTGATGTGTTTGAGTGCTATTGATCTATTGTTTATGTTTGCGGTATCCAATGTGTATTAAGAAAAATAGATGCATCCAAAGATAGTGTTAAGAAACACTTTTGATTAGGGTGTTGAGAAACACCTATTGTGTCAGTAGCGAGTTGTCCTTCAGAATTCACAAGATTACTGACTCTGGTGTTATCAAAAGATGTGATCTGATTGGGGACCCATGCCCCTAGTTGAAAATGACAATGTCTGAATTGACTCATACTATGAGGACAAAGCTGATTTGATTGCCCCTAGACTATGACGTTGGATCAATTTTATGCCAAGAGGGTTCTTGGAAGAACCAAAGTGTCATGAAAGTTACTAAAAGCTTATGTAAAAACTAAAGCAAAGGATTTCCAAGACTGAGCATTGATAGATGGAGCACTGAGGTACAAGAGGTGCATGTTTACCAAGTTTTCACCTACTTGGCAGAGATTCTATTTAGCAAAAATTGACTTGATTTGAAGCAATGAAGCCAATTTGATCAATGTTCCTAGTTTTAGAAATGAATGACTTGTCTAAGATCGATCTGTCTGGTTTCGAGTGTATCTATCACTGTATAACACAATTGATTAGGTTGCTTTTGATTTAAGATGATCTTAACTTGATTCGATGTGATGAAGCTGAAATGCCCCAAGAGATGGGGTCTTGCTCGATGATGTGATCATTGAAAACCTGGTAAGCATGTCTGTGTTGCCATCCTTTTTTTTCTTTTTCAATTTTTTTTGTATTTTTCCATTTTTATGATTTGTTTGATTGATGCATCAAGGCAACTACACCAAGATGATAATTTTTACAGGACTTTTTCCAATTTTTAAATTTTTTAGAGATTACTTGTTCTCAAGCAAGATCACATTGGTTTGCCCCCAATGTCTAGCAAGATGTAGAAAATTACAGATGGATTAGAAAGCTTATGGATGAGGCAAAAAGAGAATGATAGATGAAGAGGGTGAATGAAACCCTCAAAGACAGTCTCCTCAAGGTTACCCAAGCTAGGGAAAAAATATTATAGAAATGTAGGTTCATGGAGTGACGCTGGATAACATATAGGATAATTGTTGGAAATACAATAATGGGAAAGAAAGATACTGAGAGGGGGGGTGAATCAGATCTTCAAATGTAAACACTTAAAACAAACTGATCCACATTCATACATAAATGAATCTAATGTAATCTAAGACAACATCCACACCATGAAATAAATAACACATTACACAATAATTTGGTAACCCAAAAACTGAAATAGGTAAAATTGGGGTGGGGATGACACCCACAAAATTATCCACTACTGCAGTAATAAAGTGTACATGTTAAGGTTATAATATTTGATTACAAAATGTAATCTACCCTATGAAAGGTCTACCCGGTTAAGAGCTTCAGATCATTACAATCTACCCTATTAAAGGATTTAAACTTACAATGAAGTAAGAACTCTGTTAAGAGATAAATAAAGGCCTGCTAAAACCACTCTGTTAAGAGATTTTCACTTGATACAATGATTAGAAATTCTCAAGTATTGATCCTTCGATATGCACTCTGATGCTGATGACGGATCTCCTCTTTCTAGTATCTCTTATGATCTTATAATTTGATATACCTTTACTTTGCTGTCCACTATGTTATGCTCTGCTTGATCTCTGCTTCTTAACAAAATAACCCTCTACGCATTTCACTCCAAAATGCAGTCACTTCACAATTTCCCTTCTACCTCTTGCACATACATACTTACTTCAAAAATAGGGTTTTGAAGCAATCAAATATACCTGTTCAGATCTGATAGTGAGATCTAGATCAACGATCAAGATCCAATACCCATACCATGATGGTATTACAATTAATGCTTACAATGAGTCATGCATAGGATAAAGCAATTAAATGCATAACTAACTCCGTATAAGAATATTAAATGCATACGTTAGCCGGCGCAAAAAGCTTATATAAGTTGGCCGGATCACTCATCCTTGAAGTTTGTATTATTCTAGACATGTATAGAAAAAATTGTTCTGCTTGGCACTTGAATGTCTGTCGCTCGACACTTAACATCCTTGTATCCTTCTCGGCTTGGGAATGTAACTCGGCTCGGCAATGTAACTAGGCAAACTGAAAAAACTGCTCAGCAATGTTGCTCGGCCTTGCATAGTGTTAGCTCGGCCACAGTGATAGCCAACTAAAACTGCCTAGATGAATGACTAAGTGTTGGTCACTAATCATCAACATAACTTAGAGATTAAAAATCTCCCCCTTTGATATTAGTGGAAAAAACACTTATCATTACTGCTGTTCATTTCATCAAAAGTATTGCCTAAGTACACTAAGTACTCCCCCTAGGAATATACTCTAAAATAATATACAAGTTTACATGCCTTCAAAATTTGATATACAAGTGTACCTATGTACCTATATGTACTATACTAATGTATCCTTTCATACTTCTTACCAACTTCCTTACTAACTTCCTCCTTCTGTAGTACTAACTTCCTTACTAACTTCCTCCTTCCGTAGTACTAACTTCCTTACTAACTTCCCCCTTATTTTTGTCACTAATTGCTGGAGGGGTTAAGTTGTACTTATCCAAAAATTGCTTATGAAGCTGCAGGGTGGATTCAAATGTTGTATCCCAGCTGTCCTTTGCAACCTTCATAACTTCCAATTTGATTTCTAGCTCGGCAGCTCGACTCACTAAACTCTCTGCAGTCGATAAATTTGCACTACTTTGTGATAAATCCTTGGCTTTTGAAAGTTCCTTTTGTATTACGTCCAAATGAGGTAACAAGCTTGTCTGTATAGTTATCAACTTGGCCCTTATGTGACCATCCTCAGCCATAAGCTAGGGTATTCTCCTTTGTGCATTTATCAACTTATTAAAATGTAAAGAAATGGAGGTAGTATCTTTACCTAAAGTATTACCAGTTGATCTCAAATCTAACTGTAGCTTCTCAACAAGCTGTAAATTATCCATTGTGAAAAATTCAACATCACATAATTTCCTATACAAAGAATAAACATTGGCTATAACTTGCTCTAAGGTTTCTACAAGAACAGAAAGTTCAACCTGTTTTGTTGCTATCTCTTATGAGATCTTCTCTAGAAATTTGCTCTCAAATCTTCTCCGGGACCATTGTAGAAGCTTCTCATTGCTCTCTATGTCCTCATCTGTTACTTTCTGTACAATGGTGATGAGTTGATCTATGATTGGAGCTTGAGGTGTTTCATCCTCTAAGTCAAAATCTTTTGTAAATATGTCTTTGATTTCATGCAACACCTGCTTTTGCTTTTTTTCTATCTTCATCTCTTCCTATCTTTTCTTCCTTTTAATAAACTCTTGAAGAGTCCCAATTTGTTCAAAAGATAACTCATTGGGATCCCATTGTGGAATCATAATGACTTCATCTAATGTTACATCTAGAATCTGTGACTTCTTCTTCAAGATTTTCTTCTTCTTCAATTCTGGAGAACTTATGCTCGGCAACATAATATCTTTCCATTTGATAGTTTCAGTCTCCAATGCCTCCTTCAATTCTATCAATACAGTCTGTGGGTTCGGCATACCACCAGTTTTAGGACCTGTGGGAGTGGATGATGTAGAGTGTGGTAACTCAACCAACACTTGTGCTGCCTCTTCTTCTTTAGGCTTATCAACAACTTCTGTTGTTACTACTCCACTATCTAAAACTATCTTCACAACCTCTAAAATAGCTGGATCTTGTGAAGTTACCTCTTTTCCTTTGCTTGCTGTTGCCCTTCACTTTGCTGAGTACTGTCAACTTCAATTTTTTTTCACTAGACGCTGTGGACTTCTCTTCTTCAGTATCAATTGCCTTAATAGGCGAATCAGTGTCTTTGCCACTCGACATCTGTTGTTCCTCGGTATTCAAATTGCTTGGATCATCAACAATATAATCCATAGGACTGTCTGCAGTTAGATCAACAGTGTTTGTTGCATCTAATGTATCCTTGGTCTTGTCTTGTTCAGTGACAATTTGATCTTTGACTATCTGTGGTTCAGGGGTAGTCTTTTCTTCAACTTCTTTTGTCTTTTGCTCGGATGTCCCCTCACCAGATTTCTTATCTTTTGGAATGATCAGTCCAAAGATCTCTTTCCAGATCCTCGTGCTTTGCTATACTACACCTTCTATATCATTCTTCAAAACAACATATCCTCAAAGTTTGGGAACAAACCTATTCTTGCACTCCTCAATAAATTTGGTTCATTGTTTATAGGTTAAGTCTGGAATTATTGTGGCTAATGTTACTTCTCGGATCTATCTTTCTGTGGCAAGTGAAAATTCCCATTTGCTTGACAGAAAATCATAAAGTTCATTTGGCTCATGATTTCCTATCTTTGTAGGAGTTAATTTGAAAGTACTCATCATGTCCAAGAGTGCTTCCTATACTTTGTGTCTATCTGCTATCTTCAACTTGTCATACTTTATGAACTTAAAAGTTGATAACCCTGCTAAATTTATCAAAGTGTCACATACCTCATCAATGCTTGCTAGTTTCTTGAACTGTGTTGTAGGTATGTTGCTGGGTACATCTATTTCTATCATCTCCTCATCACTAGAAAAATTCAATTTCCTTCTGGGTCTGTTTGCTGGCTTACTCGGCTCAGCCTTAGGAGCAACCTTTGCTTCCTTACCAGAAGTACTTTTTTCAAATTTTCTATTACCATACACTTTTGTTTGCACTTCTATTGGGGAAGTGATAGTAGATGCTCTTGTCCTTGGATGATTAGCTGTAGGAGGTGTACCTTTGGGTTTGGCTCGGCTAGGCTTGGTTACTATGACAATTGATGGCTTCTTGCCCTTAGCTTTCTTTGTAACTTCTTCTGATGCACTGACTTCCTCCTTAGTAGAAATATCCTCCCCTTATCTAGTGGTCAGACCTAGAGGTGCATCCTCAGGTTCTTCATCACTACCAAAGCCAACCATTTTCTTTAGATTTTTCACTATCTTCTTTATTTTCCTCTCCATAGTTCCTTCATTCAAAATTTTAGAGATCTTAGCCTTAGCTTCATCAAAGTTCCCAAATCTCTCTACTGCGGTGTCAATTGCCTTGGCTAGGAGTGCAATGATGGTGGCTGATGCTTCATCAACATTAATCTCATATGGAAATGGCTCTAAACATGTTATTCTAGGAGTCACTGCCTTAATGTAGGTATTATCTGTATCAACTAGAAAACATATTTCTTCGTAGTGCTTCTCCACTAGTGACTTAGGAATCCTAGTCCTTAATCTCATTCTTTTCTTGAATTCTACAAAATAGCTACCCATAATGTTATTGAAATTGCTACCCAACTTCTCAATACATTCACTAATCTGAACTGTTATGGGCCTATCCTTTTTCCAAACAATATTTCCTAGTGTAGGAAATGTATCTTGAATGTAGAAGACTATACAAACTAGTAAAGAACCAAACTTACATGATGAGATCTTAGCCTTTTTGATTGATGCTAGGTTCTCAGATAACTATGTCAGTTGTAGCTCGACAAGATCATATGTGTGACTCTTCTTCACAATTTTCCATGCCTGATCAACTTCTGTACAAGGAACACTATCCAATCTGCTGGAATGATAGAACTTATGTGCTATAACCCTTACTCCAAAATCAAGTTCTAGGTCAGTAATTGTAGAGATAGTCATACCTCTATTAATCCATACTACTCTAGTGTTCAATGTAATCTCTTCTTTGTTGTTATCCCTCATGGTCCATTTTCCATTTACTATAGGATAACCAGTCACTTGATGAATCATGATTTTAGTGATCTTGACTGGTCCATTGTCTAGCCACATGCTCATGTCATGAACTCGGCTAAGGATAACCTTTATCCATTCATCTTTGAAACCTTGGGGAAAATCTAGGGCACGAGTTAACCCTTTTTTGGCTAGATTTTTGAATTCTGCCTTTAGAACTCCATTTTCACACAGTTTGCTGTAGGATTTCCTCAATTCACTATCTCCTACTTCACCAATCTTAACCATATAACATAACCTAACATCATGAATCATGAGTACCTTGGGTGGAATGGATGAGAGGGCTCCCATTAAATCACTCTATATCACACTTTCAGGAATGGCTCAAAAGTTGAGAGGTTCACATTCCGCACTTTGAATCAACTAAATTTGTTCTGGTTCTGCCTCCATACTCTTGGTTGGTGTGGAAGAACTTGCAGCCATAATTATGAAATTTAGGGTTTGAAGGATGTAAAATAGAGTACCTTGGCAAGTAGCTCTTCACACTGTTCACTGTTCACCTTAGTATTGCCAATGCCACGCTGGTAAAAATATTTGATGCTCAACTCCGTTAAGATCAATTTTGTAAATTACTTCAATCGCTCCGTTAACCAGTAAAAATCTCAAGGTAAAAATGAAATGTCATCTGTTCATCCTTTATAAGCATTGAAGGGTTAGGGTAGGTGAGCATTGAATGTTCTACCCATTGAGTTAGTGCGAGCCAGCTTTCCTCAGATTTAACACAACTTGCATCCCACTCGGCTCACTACACTCGGCCTTCATGTAATTTCACTCGAACAACAAAACTTGGCACTTCACTAAAGAACTCAGCTTTAGTGTCCATGAGTAGTACTCAGCACCTATTAGTGCAATTGACTCATCTCAGCATTTGTCTTCAAAGATATGTCCTGGTGCATCTTAACATATGCAGATATGGACTTTTGTACATTTTATGTTAGGAACTGATGTAAGATAAGAATTTTAAATACAGTTCCTTACATACCTCTTTCTCTTAGTTGGAAATGATGTGATCACCTAATCCATTAGATTGGGTGACCTTAGCTTCATTAGCTTCACTGCTGCATGGTTCATACTTCTTAACCCATGTCTTGTTCATCTGTTGCCTAATTTTCTCAATAGTAGGAGCTGGTACTTTAGTCTTGCAATCTTTCCTTGTATGTCCAATTTTCAGACAACTGTGACAAACTAGACTTCCATTCATCCAACTTTTAGATTTACCTCTGAAATGTGTCCTTATGCAGTTTTTTGGAACATGTCCATACTCACCACAGTAATGAGAACTATGCCATGTATTATAATCTCAATTGTAATGATTGCCTTTTCTTGGTGATTTCTCTTGTACCTTTGATGTCCGCTATTGTTTACCTTTGGATCTGCAATCTTGTGCTCTATGACCTTATTTGTGACAGTTATAGCAATTACCATTGAGTCTAGGTGCTTTTCTTGCCTTTGCCTTACATTCACATGCTTGATGTCCAAACTTATTATAGTTAAAGCAGTAACCATTAAAGTTAGTTTTTGGATTGGAATTACCAATCTTGCTTTGACAAATGTTTGTTGTATGACCTAGTTTCCCACAGTGGTGAAAAATAGGTTTGTTGTTTCTCGGCTTTGCATTCCTTCTTTCACATGTCTTAGATGATTCTCCATCTTCAATGGTTGTATGTTTTTCAGTGTGACCTAATCCAAAAGAATCTTTAGGTCTTCTTGATGCTTCCACCAATTGTTCAAAGTAGTTCATAGCTGCACTTGGATCATTTATTCTTTTATCAAGTTCTTTCTCATATCTCAATTCATCTTTCAATTGACTGTTCTCAGATCTAAGATTAACAATCTCCAAGTCTTTCCTGTTGATCACCTGATTCACAAGTAGTAGTTGATTTTCCATGTCCACTTGATTGACTGTCATTGTTTGCACATCATGTGTTCTTTCATCAAGTCTGGTAGTCAACATTCTCTTGTCTTCTTCTTCTGCCATAGCCTTTTCATCTTCGGCTTTCTTTTTCTGTTCAACAACTTTACACATTCTTATTGATTGGGCTTCTTGTTCCTTTCTCAAATTTTTGACTTCTTCACATAGTGCACTGTTCTTTTGCAATAAATCTTCTATTGCTGCATCGCTCTTAGTAGAATCTCCATTCTGGAATAGATTAGTTGTGTCCTCTTCCTGATAATGAGTGTTATTCATTTGTTTGGCCAAATCTTTTCTTGCAGTCAAGGACTTCTTTAATTCTTGTCTTGCAGTCTCAAGCTGTTGGAGTGCTAGCTGAATATCAATCTTTTGATTCTCAATGACTTTACCCATCTTG
>MU226145.1:1813574-1847050 GCA_018584345.1 Thuja plicata
GGGAGGGTAGTGCAGAGAGGTGGGTGTAGGGGTGGGATTTTAGTCCCACATGCCCCCCACGATGAAAATTACTTTGTTTTTAAACAAAGTTTAAGACTTCTTAAACAAAACTGCACGATGGTGGATTGACTTGGCAGTTTGGGGGTTAAATGCAGACTTGTTATTGCCCAGGCCTAGTGGGTAAAATGTAGAGAGGATTGGGTTTAACCCAGACCAATTTTTTTTGAAATGTTTTGCACTGATATGTGTGTAGGCCTCAGTTTGCATGTAGAGATAGTGTGCCTTGATTTGCGTGCAGAGGGTCGTACAACTTGTGCGTGCAAATTGTTTTTTCCATAGATTTGATTTTTGGTAGGTATAGGAAAGCTTATAGTCGTTTCAAACTGAAATGATGATCTAGATGTGATGGTGGGGTCAGATTTGGCGTAAGAGGATATGTGGGTATGATGTGGCTCAGAAGGAGGTTCGAGCCCCACTGTGGGTGCTAGAAATGTATGCGTGAATTTAGGTCTTCGCCTGTAGCTGCAAATACACACACTTCAATGATCCATTAAGTGGTTAGCAGGTTAGAAAATAACAAAACTAGAATATTAAAAACATCCTAAGCTAATCGACACCGGTTCATTTCCTTCTAATAGGCAGGAGTTTGATTCTTTCTCTCAGGTCATCGCAAGAAACAGTGACTACACATTGTTCTAAACGAAGGATTTTAAAGCTATATGATGAATCTAAATGATAAATGCAGTTTTTGGTTAATCCAAGCTAATTAAGAATTCATTTTAGAAGCATCAAATAAAATGTATAAGATTCATTTTAAACCCAAAATCAAATGTGCTCTAAATTATGATTTTGCACGCTTTAATAAAATTAAACTAACAATTAAAAAAGATAAACAAGCTGAAAGCTAAGAATGCAAGAAAGCTAGAATAAAAATTGCATAATAATGATAGAAAAAAGTTAGGATCCTTTGTGAAGGAAAAAAACTTCTCTTATATAGAAATCTCTCTCGAATTGACGGCCGAGATCAAAGGAAAAGAGTGGCACAGATTCTATTGAAGAAGCACAATCCATGTGCAAAGATGATGATTCGTCGAAAGAGTTAGTTGACTGAACTGACTGATCAGTCTTTTTGGAAACTTCCAAAATCATTGTCAGTTAACAACTTTGTTTCCAAAATGATAAATAGTGGAGAATCAATTATTTCCAATTTGATAATAGTTAACTGAGTTGAACTGGATTGTTTCCAATTTGATAATTAGTTAACTGGATTTGATGATGTCATATGCATTTTTAATAATTTAAATGATTTTGAATGCATATTTTTTTATTAATTAATTTAATTCCATTTTTTGATTTAATTGACAAATTTGTAATTTTATTTAATTAATATATCATATTTATCAATTAAATAATTAGCATAAGGTTTATTTGCCAATGTATTGTGATTTTTAGGAATTAATTAATTAATCAAGTATGATGTTCGATTAGGACCTAGGGTTCAGGTCAGATTAGCTTGAATTTGATAGAATGAGGAATTGCCTATTTGATTTAGGACTTAGGGTTTATCAAGATTAGGGTTTCTTTATTAATTGTTGTGGTTGGGGGTCTAGGGTTTAGATGACCATTTTTATGTGATTATAGTTCCCACCAAACAAGTATATTCAAATAATCTATTTTTCCTCTGATTTCAAAATATGTTATCGATAAATGTATAGCTAGTGCAGAAAAGAAGAAAGATTGATTTTCAATGTATATTTTCTCCATTATAACTACTTAAAGTTGAACTTATATGAAATCAACAGTTTTCATCTCCCACCAAATTTCCCCTATCAAATCTACGCCATTAAGAAAAAAATTACATATTCTTGAAGATGACTCTCTCCTCTAGTGTTAAATATAAATATAAATTTTTTTTGATATGATTTACTATTTTATTTATTTATTTGAAGCAACATTTTCTCGAATGTTAAAATACCTACTTGTATTTTGAAATTATAATATATTAGATCTAATCAAAATACTATAAAATTTATATGACAATAATCTTGACTCCGAGCTCTACAAAAGGGTATTTTTTTAATTTAAAATATCATTAAAAATAATAGGGGTTATTGAAACATCAATTTTCTAAAATAATTTTATTTCTTTGGTAATTGGTATAAAACATGCATTTAATAGACATTTCCAATTGGAAAAGTTTAACCAATTATCTAGCTTAGCTAGAATTAATCTAGCTACACAATATATTTGACAAAAAGAAATTTTTAGTTAGAAATAATCAAATTTAGCTGTGATGATAAGTGGTCCTGAAATGTGACACAACTTTGTACTTTTACCCTATTGTTAATGTTCATGAGTTTCAGTGTGAAGATGTTGAAGTTTCTAAAATTTGAGTTGATGCAGATATTGCTATGGTAATTCATGATGCTTGTGGATTTTTATAAACTGTGTTCCTTTTGTGTTGCTAGTTTACATTTATCATTGTGCTTGCAATTGATTATTTTTGTTTGTATGTTGGTGTTCTTCATGTTTTTAACTAACCTGATAATTGTAACTTGTTACAGATGTTTAGGGCATAATCTTTGGAGGTGTATCATGTTTGAGATGAAATATTTTGGTTTGTGTTATATCTTGGCTGACATTGCTTTGTTCACATGTTATATTTTTTGAGTATGGATATAGTTTTGTAATTAGTAAATGTAATAATCATGTATTTGTGTATGGTCATGTGCACTGAATATATACATATTTTGAAGGAAGTAAGTAAATGTGAAGAAGAAATTTCTTTTGTTCTTCAATGGAACTAATTTAGGCATAGACGAGATGTTTTAAAGCTCATAATTTTTGGATGTGATCCAAATTTACTTGTACATGCAATGAGCTTTCACTGGGTAGTAAACCTTTTTATTTTGAGAAGTGAGCTCTAGGCAGTGTGCATGAATGCACGTGCATTCCCATTGTAATAATTTTTATAGAGTATAATATCTTGCTGGTTCATCCCCACCGTGGTTTTTCCCTTAACAAGGTTTCCACAAAAAAATTAGGATTTGATTCATAGGCTTGTGTATGTATGATAATGTTCATGTTTTTAACCAGCTTAATGATTGTAGCATATTGCAGATGTTCGAGGTGTAATCTATGGAGGTGTATCATGTTCAAGGTGAATTTTTTTGGTTTGTGCTATAGCTTGGATGATATTGATTGGTCCACATGTGATATATTGTATTAGGTATGGTTATAATTATGTAATTTTAAAAATCTAGATCCTACAGATATGATTCAGATGATCAAAATGATAGTGTAAACTAAGGAAAGAAACCGTACACCCATAATCTAGTTCAGATCATTCCAAGGAATCCAGAAGAAGAAGAAGCAAGTGCAGAAGAAAGAACACAAGAGTCTGAAATTCAAGAAAGATCTAAGACTCCCAGGCATGTACGGTTGAATCATTTTGAAAGTCAAATAATAGGAGATAGAAATAAAGGTGCTCAAACTAGAAGAATAATTGCTCAAGATAGAGTTGAATATTATTTGATTTTAAAGATTGAACCTAAAGATGTGAATGAAGCATGTAAAGATGAACATTGGGTAAAAGAAATGAAAGAAGAATTGATGCAGAATGAAAAGAACAAAATATGAATTCTTGTTCCCAGACCTAAAGACAAAAATGTAATGGGAGCCAAATGGGTCTTCTGGAACAAATTGAATGAGGAAGGTGAAGTTATTAACAATAAAGCAAGACTTGTTTGTAAAAGGATATTAAAAAATTGAAGGAATTGATTTTGAGGAAACCTTTTCCCCCGTGGCAAGAATTTAAGCCATAAGACTTTCTTTCTTTTGTTTCTTACAAGGATTTCAAAGTCTTTCAAATGGATGTCAAGTCATCATTCCTAAATGGTGAATTGGAAGAAGTGTGTATTGATAAAATAGATGTATTTCAATTGTCTGATGACAATGATATGATTTTCTAGTTGAAGAAAGCTTTGTATGGACTTAAGAAAACTCCTAGAGCATAGTACTCTAGATTTTATAAGTACTAGATGAAGCTTAGATTTAACAAAGGTACTGTTGATAGTAATCTTTACTTCAAGATTGATCACGATAAAATATGATTGTTGAAGTTTTTGTTGATAATATTGTCTTTGGATGAAATGATAGGATGAAAAAAGAGTTTGATAATGAAATGAAAAATGAATTTGAAATTTTTATGATTGGAGAGATGAAATTCTTTCTAGGTTTGCAAAGCACACGGTCAATTTTTTTTTATTTTTTTATATCTCAATCTAAATATGTGAAAGAGTTGTTGAAGAAGTTTTGGATGGAAGATTCAAATCCAGTTGGTACTCCTATGGTGACCAGATATAAGTTGACTAAAGATGATGATTCACCTATGGAAAATCAGACTAGATACAAATCTATGATTGGTGGATTACTATATTTGACTCAACCTAGACTTGATATCATGAACGCAATTTGTATGTTTTTCTAGATTTCAAGAAGATCCAAAGGAATCTCATGTTGTAACTGTTAAAAGAGTTTATAGATATTTTAAAGGGATAGTTGATTTTGGTCTATGGTATCCTAAAGATGATGATTTTACTTTGAGTGCCTTTAATGATGCTAAATGGTAGGAAATGTTGATGATAAAAAGAGTACTAGTGGTGGTGTATTTTTCTTGGGAAAAAGATTGGTTTCATGGTTGAGCAAAAAGAAGAATTATACTTCTCAATCTACTGTAGAGGTAGAATATGTTTATTATATAGTCAATTTTAATCAGGTTGTATGGATGAAGCAGATGTTGAAGGATATCATAGTAGTGTATGATTAACCTATTTCTATCTACTGTGACAATTCAGGTGCAATTATAATTTCTAAGAATCCGGTGTTGCATTCAAAGAATAAACATATATCTATCAAGTTTCACTTTTGAGAGAAAAGGTAAATGATAAGGAAGTCAGATTGGAGTATGTGCCTACTAAAGAATACATTGCATAAATTTTTTAGTATCTCAGAGGGAAGCTAGGGGTGATTTCCCATCCTGATCATAATTAAGATGCATTTATTTGCATCAGTTTGGTGCATTTCATAGTCATATCTTGTTATTGGGATTGATGATTGAAGTATACTACTTAGGGGGAGTTGCCAATTTTTTATTTTGTTATTCAGATGTTCAGGTTTGGGGAGAGTTATTTTTTGCAAATATGTGGCTTTTCCATTGATGTCAAAGGGGGAGAGAGAATCATGTGAAAAAAATGTTGTGTGCAAAATATTAGTGGGATTTGTTGATTCCTTTGTCATTAATTATTTTTCACATCATATGTTGTCATCAATTCCAAAGGGGGATATTGTTGGAAGAATGTACAAATATGTTTTTGAGTTAAGTGTTGTCATTGATGTTTTTCCATTGATGCCAACATATTTCTCTATCTAAGACAATGTTGTAGTAAAGTTCAGTGAATTCATTTGATAAGTTTAGAAAGTATGATGAAGATAAAAGTTTTCGGATTAAATTTTTTGTAGAGGATTGTGTGTAGTATATTTAGTTCAAGTTTCAAAGGTTCACATGAAGATTTGAGTGAGTTATGAGTATCTGTGTTGTGACTAGTTTTTCTAGACAAATTTTAAATTTTAAAGGCTATGGTTGACACGGAGACATGTTTGATGCTGAAGTATCTGAGATCTAATAGAGGTGGCAAATTTACTTCCACTGAGTTCAATACATTTTGTGAAGAGCATGGGATAAGAGGATAGATGTATTCTCCACAGACCCCTCAGTGGAATGGAGTAGTAGAAAGGAAGAACATAACCATTCTAGATACTACCAGGACAATTATGTTGGAAGGAAATGTTCCATATGCCTATTGGAGAGAATTTGTTACACCTATAGTTTAAATACTTAACCGGGGTGCATATCAAAGGTGATACCGGTAAGAATGCTTATAAATTATTGTGTGGTCATGTTCCTATTGTTAAATATTTCATATTTTTTTGTAAGTAAGTGCTATATCAAGAGGGATAAATATTTAGGAAATTTTGATGCTATATGTGATCAGGGAATATTTCAAGTGGTTATTCAACTAAAAGAAAGTGATATAGATTCTATAATAATAGATCAGGGAAGATAGTGGAGAGTGAAAATATAAAGGTTGATGAAAGAAATCAAAGACAATCTAGATCTTGCAAATATGATTCAGATGATCAAAATGATAGTACAAACCAAGGAAAGAAATCACAAACCCATAATCTAGTTGAAATCATTTTGGGGAATCCAGAAGAAGAAGCAAATGCATAAAAAAGAACACAAGAGTATGAAATTCAAGAAAGATATAAGACTTCTAGGTATGTAAGGTTGAATAACTCAGAAACTCAAATAACAGGAGATAGAAATAAAGGTGTTCAAACTAGAACAATAATTACTAAAGATAGAGGTGAGTATTGTTTGATTTTAAATATTGAGCCTAAGGATGTGAATGAAGCATGTAAAGATGAACATTGGATAAAAGCAATGAAAGAAGAACTGATGCAGATTGAAAAGAACAAAACATGGATTCTTGTTCCTGGACCTAAAGACAAAAATGTAATTGGAACCAAATGGGTCTTTTGGAACAAATTGAATGAGGGAGGTGAAGTTATTAGAAATAAAGAAAGGCTTTCTTGTAAAGGATATATTTACAAATGGAAGGAATTTATTTTAAGGAAACCTTAGCCCCTATGGCAAGAATTGAAGTTGTAAGACTTTCTTTATTTTTTCCGCTTACAAGGATTTCAAATTCTATCAGATGGATGTCAAGTTGACATTCCTAAATGGTGAATTAGAAGAAGTGTACATTGAGCAACCAGATGGATTTTTATTGTCTGATGATAATGATATGGTTTTCCAGTTGAAGAAAGATTTTTATGGACTGAAGTAAGCTCCTAGAGAATGGTATGCCATATTGGATAGGTATTTGCTAAAGCTTGGATTTAACAAAGCTATTGATGATAGTAATCTTTACTTCAAGGTTGATCATGATAAAATTATGATTGTTGAATTTGTGTTGATGATATTGTCTTCAGAGGAAATTATGATAGGATGAGAAAAGAGTTTGGCACTGAAATGAAAAATGAAATTGAAATGTTTATGATTGGAGAGGAAATTCTTTCTAGGTTTGCAAATCACATATTCAGAAAATGAAATTTTTATATCTCAATCAAAATATGTGAAAGAGTTGTCGAAGAAGTTTGGGATGAAAGATTCAAAGCCAGTTGGTACTCCTATGGTGATCAGGTGTAAGTTGACTAAATATGATGATTCACCTAAGGAAAATAAGACCAGATACATAAATATGATTTGTGGATTACTATATTTTACTCTGACTAGACCTAATATCATGAACACGGTTTGTATTTTTGCTAGATTTCAAGAAAATCTGAAGGAATCTCATGTTGTAACTTTTAAAAGAATTTTTAGATATTTGAAAGGGACATCTAATTTTGGTCTATGGTATCCTAAAGATGATTATTTTACTTTGAGTGCCTTTATTGATGCTTATTAGGTAGGAAACATGGATGACAGAAAGAGTACTAGTGGTGGTGTATTTTTCTTGGGGAAAAGATTGGTTTCATGGTTGAGCAAAACTCATAATTGTATTTTTCAATCTACTACAGATGCATAACATGTTGCTGCTATAGGAAAATGTACTTAGGTGGTATGGATGAAGCAGATGTCGAAGGATAGAAGAGTAGTGTATGATGAACCTATTTCTATCTATTGTGTCAATTCAAGTGCAATTAACATTTCTAAGAATACTAAAATGCTAAACATATGTTCTATCAAGTTTCACTTTTTGAGAGGAAAGATAAATGAGAAGGAAATCAAATTAGAGTATGTGCCTACTAAAGAAAAAATTGAAGACATTTTCCCAAAGCCTTTGCCTAAGGAAAATTTTGAGAATCTTAGAGGGAAGTTAGGGGTGATTTCCGCTCCTGGTCAGAACTAAGACGTAGTCGTTTGCATCAATCTGGTGCATTTCATAGTCATATCTTGTGATCTAGATTGATGATTGGTGGCTACTACCTAGGAGGAGTAGTTAGTCTTGTGTTTTATGAGTTATACATCCAGACTTGGGGAGTGTTATTTTTTGCAAATATGTGATTTTTCCATTGATGTCAAAGGGGGAGAGAGAATCATGTGAAAAATTGTTGTGTGCAAAATCTTAGCGGGAGATGTTGATTTATTTTATATTGATTTTTTTTACATCATATGTTTCCATCAATTCCAAAGGGGGATATTGCCAAAAGAATGTGAAAATATGTTCTTGAGTGATGTGTTGTCATTGATGTCAACATATTTCTCTATCTGAGATAGTTTTGCAGTAAAGTTCAATGATTTCATTTGATCAGTGTAGCAAGTATGATGAAGACCAGAGTTTGTGGATTACAAAGTTTGTATAGGATTGTGTGTAGTTTATTTAGTTCAAGTTTCAGAGGTTCACATGAATATTTGAATGATTTATGAGTATCTGTGTTGTGACTGGTTTTTATAGTTGTTTAGTGGTGATAGTATTTTGGTCTGCATTGCTTCACATTGCAATATCTTTCTCTATGGATTTGGAAGCATGTTTAAGACATTTATGTGTATCCTCAAATCAATTGATTTATGGTTTAGAGGTCCGCAAGTGATACTTCAAGGTTGATAGTCGTTGTTGTTAATGTTCTTGAGTTTTAATATGAAGATGTTGATGTTTCCAAAATTTGTGTTGATGCAAATATTAATATGGTAATTGATGATGCTCGTGGATGTTTCTAGATTGTTTTCCTTTTGTTTTTCTAGTTCACATTGATCGTTGTGTGCACAATTGATGATTTTTTTCAGCATGTTGGCGTTCTTCATGTTTGTGGCCAACCTGATGATTGTAGTGTGTTGCAGATGTTCAAGGCATAATCTTTGGTGGTGTATCATGTTCAAGGTGAAAGATTTTGATCTATGTTATGTCTTGGATGACATTGCTTGGTCTGCATGTTATATTGTATTGAGTATGGTTATATTTTTTTAATTAGTTGGTGAGTGTTCCAGGTTGACCTTGATGATCTTTCCAAGGTTGATGTCATGTATAAAAAAATGTAATAATTTCCTATATTCATGTATGGTTGTGTGCATTAAATGTATACATATTTTGAAGGAAGTAAAGAAGTGTGAAGAAGAAAGTTATTTTGTGCTTCAATGAAACTGATCCATGCATGGAGGAGATGTTATTTTATAGTTCATAATTTATGGATGTGATCCAAATTTACCTATATAGGAAGTGAGCCTTCATTGGGCAGTAAGCCTTTTTTATTTTGAGCAGTGAGCTCTAGGCAGTATGTCTGAATGCATGTGCATTCCCATTGTAATAATTTTAATAGAGTATACTTATCTTGTAGGTTCATCCCTACCGTGGTTTTTCCCTTAATAGGGTTTCCAAGAAAAAATATTGGTGTTATGTGTGTTCATTGAAATAAGGAAGACACTTGAGAGGGGGGGAATTAGTTGTCACAAAACTCAAGCAACTTAAACGTGTTCTCTGATATGATAATTAACCATGAAAGCATAAATCAACAACACATCATGAACATGCATAACTCCAAGATATTTGTGTGTAAACATGGTGAAGGGAAAAAATCATGGTGGGGATGAGCCCACAAGATAAGTATGCTCCAAGTTAAAATTATTACAATGGGAATGCACATGCATTCAGGCACACTACTTAGAGCTCACTGCTCAAAAAAAAAAAAAAAATATTGCTTCCCAATGAAGGCTCACTGCATGTACAAGTAAATTTGGATCACATCTAGAAATTATGAACTGTAAAATAGCTTCTCCTCTACGTCTGGATCAGTTCTATTGAATCACAAAACAAAGTTATTCTTCACAGTTCTTTACTACCTTCAAAATATGTATACATTTAGCACACACGACCTACATGAATACAAGATTATTACATTTATTAATACGTGACATCAACATTGGAAAGATCATCAAGGTCGCCACAACACTCACCACCTAATTAGAAAATTATAACCATACTCAATACAATATAACATGAATACCAAGAAATGTCGGCCAAGACATAACACAAACCAAAATCCTTCTCCTCAAACACAATACACCTTCAAAGATTATGCCTTGAACATCTGCAACATGCTACAATCATTAGGTCGACCAAAAACATGAAGAATACTAACATACCAAAAAAATAATCAAATGCAAGCGCAACAATCAATGCGGACCAGCAACAAAAAAGGTACACGATCCAAAAACATCCACAAGCATCATGAATTACCATGTAGCAACATCCGCATCAACACAAACTCTGGAAACATCAACATCTTCATATTCAAACTTAGGAACATAAAAAACAATGACTTTCAACTTTGAAATATCACTTGCGGACCTCCAAACCACAAACCACTTGAATTGAGGACACACATCAATGTCACAAACATGATTCCAAATCTGTAGATCAAGATATTACAATATGAAGTAACGTAGACTAAAATACTATCACTTTGTCACCCCTAGAACAACTAGAAAAACTAGTCACAACACAAATACTCATAACTCACTCAAATCTTAATGTGAACCTTTAAAACTTGAAATGAAACAACTACAAACAATCCTCTACAAACTCTGTAATCCACAAACTCTGACCTTAGTCATACTTGCTACACTAATCAAATGAACTCACTCAAAATTTATTGCATCACTGTCTCAGACATAGACATATGTTGACTGTTGATCTCTAAGTTTTGTTGATCATTAGCGTCCCACACTTAGTCATTTATCTAGGCAGGTTAGCCAGTCATCACTATGGCCAACCTATCTAGTATAGGCCGAGCTATTTGGCATAGTCATTGTCGAGCAGATAATGGTTTCTGAGTGACCTGGAAATCAAGCAAAAGTGGATCATGTTCATGCCAAGTGCCAGAGTCTTAATGTGCCGAGCAAGACAGTTTTGACATACATGTTAAAGGAATGACACAAAATTGAAGGTAAACTATTTTGGGCTGACTTGTTCATGCATTTAATGATTTCAATGGAATTAATTATGCATTAATTATTTGATCCCAATGCGTGGCAGGGAGCCAATCAGAAAATTGGAATGCCGAAGTGGCATAAGCATTTTGATCCTAATCGTTGATCTAGATCTAGATTCCAGATTCGTAAAGTATATAAGATTGCTTCTTAAACCCTAAAAAATGTGGTGTGAGTGTGTATGAGAGGAGAAGAGTATGCGTACATGAGAGATGCGCAAAGGGTTGTTTTGATAGAAGAAGCATAGATCTAGTAGAGTGAAAGAGCAGTGAGAAGCAGAGTAAAGACATATCAGATTATTAGATCAGAGAAGGTATTGGAAAGAGGAGATATGTTATCAGCATCAGAGTGCATAACGAAGGATCAATTATTGAGACATTCTAACCAGTGTATCAGGTGAAATATCTTAATAGAGTGGTTCTAACAGACCTTTCTAAATCTCTTGAGTGCTTACTTTGTTGTAATTTCAAATCCTTTTACAAGGTAGATTGTAATGATTTATAGCTCTTAACCGGGCAGACCTTTAATCAAGTAGATTACATAGTGTGATCAAACTTTGTAGCCATAACAGACACACTTTATTACTGCAGTAGTGAAGATTTTTGTGGGTGTCATCCCCACCCCAGTTTTACCTTATTGGGTTTCTGGGTTACCAAAATTCTGTGTCTTGAGTTATTTATTTACTGTCATGGATGCTACTAGTTGATAGATCAATTACATTCATGCATGGTTGTGGATCAGTTTTGTTTTAAAGGATAAAAGTTTTAAGATCTGATTCACCCCCCCTCTCAATATCTTGCTTTCCCATATTGTATTTCCAATAGTTGACATCAATGACAACAAATCACTCAAGAACATATTTGCACATTCTTCCAACATCTATATTTGTATGTAATTACTATCATGTATTTATAGTAATTATCATAATATTAGAAAAGTCAAATTAAAACCATGCAAAAGACTCAAATTTAGCTAAATGCAAAATGTTTTCCCTATTTTTCACCCATTGTAGCCTATGATACCACTAGAGTAGCTATGGAAATCCCTCTAAAGAAATAAAATAGTCCACCATGTCTAGATGGGATTCATCGATGATTCTAATATGACCTAAACATAATTGGTGGAATATGGTACAACTGAGCTCGACATATTTTTTCCCATGCTAAAGGTTGTACCGATTAAAAATGGAGCACTAGGAGCAATCCTATAAATAGGTTGCAGGGAAAAGCTATGAAACATGACTAACCAAAATCCATGTTAATAAGTTCATCTTACTTGTGTGTTGCATTAGTGTTGATCACCAAGTGTTGGATAAGAAGTGGAGAAGGGACAATAGGAAGGGAAAGGAAGATAATAAATAAACTACATGAATTGTGCATCCATTTGCCTATTTTGGGCTTCAACCCACTCCTTGAAAATCTCCATAATTAAAATAGTTTACATGTTGCCATGAAATAACGTCCACATAATCTATACAAAAAATTACTTGGTACATACAACTTTTTATTAGGTGATTTATCAAAAACCATCAACCAATGATCATATTAGTGATTATTGATTCCTTAATATATGCATCACTTTATTTAAATTAATTTTTATGTTAATTACTACAAAATATAATTACTAAATGAGAAAATAGTAAGAATACCTATATTTTTCATAATATTTAAATTTTTTATAACATCATAAGAGAGGACATAGGTGTACTCTCTCCTCTTGGCCTCGCTCCAATATTGTAATGCATCATTTTGGCCACTAAGAGTTTTAAAGTGGGCCAAAATTTACTATGATTATGACAACCATTGCAAGCAAGAATGGTTTGTATTAAATAATTTACATTGCATTAGTTTAATAAAAAATATTTAAATTTCTTTCTTAATATTGAGTGGAGAATTTAGCACTATAAAAGGTTGGCCCAACTAGAAATCATTAAAAGATGTATCACTTTTAACATTTATAAATAAATTAAAAAATATAAAAATATTTAGGAAAATCAAACTATGTTGTCAAAAATTAATAAGTTTTAGTATTTAGTTTAAACTAAATTTAATAATAAAAATATAAAATAAAAAGGAAGTATGGTGGCTATATTGTGCATTGGTGTGATGTGGTGGCCATGGACATTTTTTTTTCATATTTAGAATTTTCTTTGTTGGTGGCATGGATCATAAACATTTGGTTAGGAATAAAAGAAATCCTCTATGTCATGGTAGGGTTTTAGACCATTGGCATTCAAATATTTTCTATTACAAAGATTTTTTTTATTGTTTCAAAAGTTAAGAATATTTTAGGGAAATAATACATTAAAATTAATGGGTTTGTGATGTATAGGGATATAATAATTTAGTATACTTTTTTTTTTCTTTCAAACTTGTAAATGATATTTCTTTTGGAGAAGGTTTTGAAGTGGGTTGAATTTATTTTTCTTATTTCAAATCAAATATATGTTAAAGGAGGAAAGCTAGCCCATAGAAGATCATGTTGGTGATGGTGACTTATTTTTGTCATTTCAAATAAATCATATGTGAAAGGAGGAGGGAAGCTAGTGTAGAAGATGTAGGTGATGGTGACTTATTTTCCTCATTTCAAATAAAATATATGTGAAAAGAGGAAAGCTAGTCTAGAAGATGTAGGTGATGGTGTTGAATAAGCTCCATGTATCCTTAAATAGGTACTTGGGAGTGAGTAAGTTAATAGATATATTGAGGATCTTATCTCCTTATAAGATCTTTTACTAGTGATATGAATACTTGTTCAATGTCTCATCATTGAAAGACTTTAAAGATGCCTAGTTCTCACATGTTGTCATCTTTTCTTGGAGGTCTATTGAAAAGGGTTATGCAAAGATAGTAAATCACTCATAGTGTGTTCCTTATAATTGTCGTGACAATACTTGGAGGTGGTGCCTAAAGAATTGATGGATAATGGTGATAGTTATTGTGGTAGGTTGAAATGTGAGGACTTGAATATAAGGGTTGTTGGAGCTTTCTTAAATGTTTTGTGTCTTTTGATATGCTTTTTTTTTAATGTTTTAGGTATAATTTCTATTTAATTTAAAGGATATCACATCCTTAAGTATGACATATACAACCTTAAATGCGAGAAATCTCTTTATATTGATTTGATCTTGTAATATGCCCTATGTAGTATTACAATTTTATATTAGATACTATTAAAATTAGTAAGATTCTAATATTTAGTAAAGATACTAGTAATTTTAATAGATTTGACAATTCTTTTAAATATCGAGGTCTTCTAATTTTGTTGCATTTTTTTTACATTTGATAACAATTTTGGTAGTTTTTATAAATATAAATATTAGTATTCAAATATCATACATAAAATATATGATGGAGTAGCTTCTTTTAGGATTCATATTTTGTTTCACTGACTACAACTAACTAGAAGTAACTTCATTTTATTTTAATAAAATTAATAGCTCTGCCACTTTTATTAAAAAAAAAATAGATAACTTTTATTAATATAACTAATACTCTTTTTATAAATTTTAAAAATTACTTAACCTAAAATTTATTAAATTAATTTTATACAAACTTCATTCTACAAAATCACAAGTAACCACTAATTACTAGAAACTTTAGTTTCAGCATATATTTTGACAAGAGCAACAATAAAATACTAGATTGCCATGTTTGCTTCTCCATTTATACCGTGTTTGCTTCTCCATTTATACTAGACTAGAACTTGCACCCAAAGGAGGTGCAAGGGATGCGCTGATAGGCATTTATTTTGAAAGCATAATTAAAGAGTTACATAGTAAAAGTAAGTGTTTAAAAGTGTTAAAAAGAAGGAAATGTAATCAAAGCACATCAACTGAAAATGCATTTATACAATTTAAAGAATTGGAGAATAGAGAGTATAAACATGTATAGAAATCACAGACTGACAATAATGTCTAAAAAAGCAGCAACTATTGAGAATCCCCATTCGAAGGTCTCAATTAAAAAGGAAATTTTGTTTATTAAGGAAAATGTTTACAGGGCCACCATATAGTAAAAGTGTAAATGTGAAGGCAACATAAACAAAGCACATCAACTGAGAAGTCATTTATACAATTTAACAAATTGGAGAATAGTGAGTGTTCCTGGGCATTTGTAGAAGCTTGCAAGTGTGCATGTGGTGGTTGACTTGGTGGTTGACGTGGGAAGTTTGCACGTTGGATGGAGCGACAGACACATATTTCTTCTCTATGGGGGGCATAATATATTCAACTTCTTTCACGTGATTGAAGATCAATGGGCCTGGTTTGGTTTACCAGTCTTTCAACATCTTGTACATTTGAGTTCATTTTCTGGATTGCAAATAAGGGGTAAAACATATGGTCACTATGTTACCACATTGAAATATTATAAAAGTCTAAGAATACCTACATTAGCATCAGAAGTAGATATAGATTTCTAGCATTGCTTAAGTAGAAATAGTAAATTGTTTTGTTGGTACTGTTTTCCAGTAAAGCTCAATTCTTGTTTTTTGAAGGTTGCAAGTTGTAGTAAAAGTCTAAGTTGTTGACAATAAAATGGAATGTGCATGAGAATAGGATTGTCAAAGGCCTCGAGTAAGCCATATCATTCAGGTTTTCCTCAAGTTATAGCACAAGGAGAAACTCATAGTATGTAGAATGGAAAATATAGAAAAACCAAAACAAACTTGTTCACAACACAATCCCAAGCATGATCAGTGTACATTTTAGATTTCATATGGAAACCATAAATATAAGGATTATTTATAGGCAGTGTATGAAACAATTTTTGAAGGGGTCTTGTAACCTTGTACATAAGAAGATGGCACACAAATAGAAGTCGATAAAAAGTAGAACATAAGGAATAATTACAAAGTTTCATCAAAAAACAAGTACTTTTCCTCAAGTGCTATTTTGTGCTAGGAAGGGAGAGCGTAAGGATTTCATGCAACAATGAGTTGATTTCATTTGTGAAATCAAGCCTATCAACTTCCACAATTATTGTTTCCAACTGTGCTTCATTGTTATATATTTCCATTTGGTTTGATAGGGTGAAGAGGAATTGATTGTATTGTAGATGTTTAATAACCTTCTCAGCACTTGCCTCTGGTTCGTGATTGAATTGTAGCATATATCAATCTTTTGCAGGCATGCCAACAAGTTTAGTTGCAGCTTCATCAAAAGCAGTCTCCCATAAAAAAACCTGTGTGATCTTCAAGCTTGACTTGAAGAGAATATCTATAATTACAATCTGGAAAAGTAGCAACACACTTTGAACAATACCAATTTGCTTGATTGTTCTACTCGACTCTTTTTTTACAATGTTTTCCCCCAATCTTCATGGGACAAGTTGGACAACAAATTTTGGTTGTCTTGATGAAAACCTAGGTTGCTTTAGCAATGCATTGTAGGGGCTTTGGTAAATCATAAGGCTCTTGTACGATATTAGAGATTGTCTTTCATGTTAAAAGTAGAGGTGCATCTAGAAGGTCTGTTGTTGGCATGAGAAGATCATTTCTATTCTATGCAAACCAAGGTTGTAGTTGTTTTGTTTCTTTGATCTCAGGGTTGATAAACAACTGGGAAGTGCTTTGTGTACTTACCACCTTACCGTTATACTCTGCAACCCGACCATTTTTTATCGCAAGCACAGTACCAAGTTGTAGATGGTACATCTCCTATAGTTGTGTGCTTTCCTTTTGAGATGCTTGGCACCGCAAAGTAACATTTACAATGGAGGTAGACATATCTATCATTTTGAGACTCCTCCTAAGGACCTCAGTTGCATCGCTTTTCCTTTTTATTGTCGAGGAAGGATCCACACATATGACAATTCCAACCAAATCAATAGAAGAATTGGTATGCTGAGTCAAGATATCTGTAATGGGTGTGAAAGAAAATTGAAGTATTTAATATTTTGAACATAACATAACTATATTCTAGCCATAACTCTACAAATTGTTCATTGCAATTGTCTTTGAAATTTATTTTCTTTCCCTAGTGAAACAAAGTAACCAATTTTTTTTATCCCTGCATTGAAATATCATAAGAATAATTTTATTTAAAAAAACATATCTTTGCCAGATGAAGCAATAAAAAAATGAACATTAAAAAAAACAAACAACCAAGATGCATAACTACGATATGAAGACCAAATCAAAGTTATTAAAATAATTAAAAAGATAATGTATAGAAAAGTGAATTAAATGGATTAAAAAAAAGTGATCATGCTATTATGGATGCTGATAAGTTTCTCTATTTCGCACAATCCATGTGACTATTATCATTGTTATCATTCCAGCCTACATACCAAAGGGATATCTTGATTAGGTTTCAAGCACTCTCAAGTAATGCAACTCGCTACTTAAACCCATATTCTTTACCAGTGTCCTCCTAAATAGTACCCAAAAAGGGAGCTTTGGAACATGGTATGGACAGTGATCGAGCATAATACAATGGAAACAATAAACAAGGCTTATAAGCTACATAGTGTGGAAGCACAAAACAATGCATGTGAACTGTCAAACAAAATGCCTCCAGAGATTGTGATCTCAGGGGATATGCACCCCAAAAATGATTTCTTTGGAAAGGCTTTTGAGATTTTAAGCAAATGATGTTGTCAGGCGTAAGCCCAAATTCCACAACTGCTCCCAGCATATTCACTTATGCTAAAGGGAAGCTATTACAATAGGGTACAAACATTCATCCATTTACAATGGACGGCAGATTTGTCAGATAGTATAGTTGGGGAAAATGCTCTGTAAAGATTTCATAGATTCCCCACTTCTCACACTCTTCAATGAGGACATGCTCATTCCCACAAAATGTTTTGCATATAGATCCATTTCATAGCAATGATTTGGAACTCGTTCCCTGTCTCCCATTGCACCCATTAATCGCACTTTCATTTACAATATCTCTTATGGCACCAATGCCTGATTGGTTGCACAACATCCATCAAGGAGGTTTATGACAACATTAATTTTCTTATCTTCTCCCTGTTTTTCCTTATTCAATATTTCTCTCCTGGTGCCGTCGCATGGAATGCAATGGTGCAGATAAGAAGGCTTCAGGAACTCTCAAGCCAATTCTGCTCGTAATGGCATGGTTGCCACTCTCCTTCTGTCCTTGGTTTGACAAGGCGCTAGGCTGCCTTAATGGTGTTGTCATGCCCATCTACTTGTGCTACTCACCATACCTGAGCCTTACTTAATACATGCGATATGTCTCTATGTGGAATGGAGGAAATTTACTCCATTAATTGCCTATGTGTCCCTTAATTGCCAGACTGGCGCAATTGATGTTTGTCCATGCCTAACATGTGGTAGTTGGATTGTACTCTAGCACAAAAGAAGAGACCCATGCTCATCGTAAACCAAGAACAAGAAACCGTGTTAGGGCGTGATACAACGGGTGATTGAAAATAGTCTGCAAGTGAGTGACCAAAAAACTAGACTACCATACAAAAAACCAGTCGGTAATCCATTTTCGGGATTGAGACAAAAAAAACTGGCGTGAGAAAATTCCTATCAGGGCGTACGTGAGCTTCCCCGCAGGGGAAGCCTATCGGCTTAAAAACATGGCCATATTGATGCATTGTATTTGGATTATAAGTTTTCCTCAACAAATTCCTTATGATTAGAATACTTTGCAATTAAAGTCTATTGGAATTACTTGAAAGTTGGTATTTGTCCACTTACGATTTAAAGAAAACATCAATGTCTAACATGGTCGGCTGGCCCATTTTAAAAAGGTCCTTCCAATAAAAAAATATTAAGGTAAATAATGATAAATAATAAGGTAAATGATGATTACCATAAAAAGGAAATCTCACCTTCAAATGCATATAAATAAAAGATTTCTTCTTCAAGTAACTATAAAATTTAATATAAATAGGGAACTTGTCTCAAATTGAAATCATCAAAGATTAATCAAAATTGGAAAATTAACAGAAGAGCAATGTTGATGATATTTATCATGTTGGGTTCGTTGTTTAATGTGTATTGTTGTCCTATTGTTGATTATAGTACTGGAACATATTATGTTGGGCCATTGAGTGCATTAGATGCTGAATTATTTAATTTTGCTCTGAATATTGAGTATTTAGAATGTGAATTTTTCCTTGGGTCTTTATTTGGAGTGGGTATGGATAAATTTGTGCCCACTCTTACAAGGGGTGGCCCTCCTCCGCAAGGCATTCAAATAGCCAATCTAAATCCTCTTGTGAAAGATATTGTTGAGCAATTTGCTTTCCAAGAAATCGATCATATCAGGTTCTAATAATTTTATTATTTGAATCATATTAAAATGATCAAATTTCCACAATCCATAATAATAATTTGAATTTGATTACCTAGAACTAAACTAATCATTGTTTAATGTATTGTATTTTGTAGGATAATCTAAAAGAGTAGTGGAAGCCACTCCAAGACCTTTACTTGATTTGGGAGTGGAAGCATGGTAAGTTTCTTCAATAAAGCTTTGGGATTCACACTTAATCCTCCATTTGATCCTTATGCTAATTCTTTGAATTATCTGGTTGCTATGTATGTTCTTCCATACATGCGCCTTACTGCTTATGCTGGGTCCAATCTTAATATAACCTCAGTGGCTGGAAAACAAGTAAAGCTTTTCAACTTTCTCTATCTTAGCATCCTTATTTATGCATAAATATTAGATTAATGAAAACAATTAAGTTTCTTTTAGATTAAGGTTTGTTGTCATATTTAGTGATCTATTATTTGAGCCAAACAAGTAAAAGAGATGTATATTTACTTTTGTTTCTTTTACTTGATAAATAATTAGTTTGTATTTATTTTACTTTATAGTAAGTAATTATTTAGCACTTTTAAATATAAATAATGCAATGGGATATGTTTTAAATTATGTTTATAGATCATAATTTAAGTATAAATAAAAGTACGAGATTATGAATGCTGAAATCAACAAGTTGAAGGTTATATATTATTAACTATTTGACTATTAAACTGCTTTATATTAAAATAGTGCAAAAAAAGATTGGTAGAATGGTACTACATCGTGTTGAAGAACACCATAATGACATGTTAGGTTATCTATATTGAAATCAAAAGTTGCAAGGTCAAATAGTAATAATTATTTGACCATCAGGTCTTTAAAAATTTGGTAGAATAGCAATACTTCTTGTTGGAAAGCGCCATAATCTAGTTTTATGATATTATTTAATATTTTCTAGATGTGAATAAAGTGATTGAAATAAATTAAAGTCATTGATATGTTGTAATCTTACTGACAAGAAGCTATAAGTAAATGCATGGTGGGTGATCAATGTTGAAACCAACTAGTTGTAAGATCAGATCTACTATTGACATAAGAAACATAATGATGTATTTACTATTTATGTCATTATTATTGATAATTTGATCATCTACTATTGACATAAGAAACATAATGATGTATTTACTGTTTAGGTCATTATTATTGATAATTTGATCATTAAACTATTTTATATTTGAATAGATTACCAAAAAAAAAAAAGCTAGATATAATAGTAAATCTCCTATTAAAAATGTACTAAACCAATTGTTTCTAAAGACATATAACTTATTTGTGACACTTAATGATGAAAAAAAAACACCATGTTATTAATATTTTTAAATGGGTGCAACTGGTAGCAGGTCTTTTGGGAGTGGAATCAGGGCAAGATGCAGTGGTACGTTATTGGTTGTATGAGAGAGCAGAAGAGAAGGTTTATCCATATTCTTTCACTGTTGCAGAGATCACAGTTTTCATCTCAAAACTTAGAAATTGTCTGGGAAAGATAGGAATTGTGGATGAAGGAATCATAGTTCCCCCACAACTTGGTGCAGATGAAAGAGTAAGTGGAAACATTATATCAGCAGACGTGGATTCTCTGTCATACATCAGAACTCCTGCCCAGACATTGAAGATTATGTATGGCACAAAAAATGAATCTATACCAGGTGGGTTTTATCCAGAGGGAGGCAATGGGGTTATTGCCCGTAGCTTTCTCTAGTATTCTCATAATACTTGGTTTACATATAAAATACTTCCTATCAAGCATTTATCTATGAATAAATAACTCAGTTTAGTACATCAATGATTAGTAGTTGTACATCTAGCCAAACTGAGCAACTTCTACTTGTACGACAAGTTATGGGATTTATTAGTATTTGTGGTTAGGCTATGAGTTTTTGGATGTTGATTGGCTAATAAATTTTAGGACACAATACCTTCATATTAAGATATGAATTTGTGCCCATTACTATTTTGATGACATATGAGTTGAAAGAAATTTTAAAAATTATGAAGTTGATTTTTTTATAAAATGTTATAATGAGTGTCATTTAATTTTAATAATATAATTATAATGATTTTAAATTTAATAATATAATTATAATGATTTAGAGAGGGTTTGAATCTTGGTGGTCACAAACCACCACCACTTAACTAACATATTATAATAGAAGAACCGAAAATCATTCATGTCATTATTAATCAAGAATGAAGCATGATATATATTTTTAGAACAATAAAATAATTTTTTTTCTTTATTAATAGATGTTAGCATTATCATTTACACTGGAAATAATAGTATGTATATTCACAAATAAAGGATGGATGGATATAAAATTACACCCCAATAGTTCAAGTAGGGTTGTAGCCTAGATCATACAAGGCTACAAAATGTTGACAGGGCTGATTAAATTTTGAATATGTTCTATAAGCCACTAATAATTAGTATCAACAAAGTGAATAATTAAATAAATCTTGCTGACACGTCCTCATACTAAATTTTTAAAAAAAAATGTAATTGATAGTTGTAACTAAATAACTTTATTCCCTGCACAACAATGACAACTACCTAGATGGAATCATAAAACTTCATTCAAATTAATTATTAAGAATCTTAGATTATAATATGATAATAAAACCATGAATAAAAAATAAAACATTATTGAAATTAATTATTAAGAATCTTAGCTTATAATATGATAATAAAACCCTGAATCAAAAATACAGAAAGAAGAATTAAAAACATTGAAAACTAAGAACAAATTTTCTAAAAACTTTGTGCTTCTACTACAAAATGGGACCTCAAAATATCACTATTTTTACATAAAAAATATTCAAAAGTGTTGGATTTAGATTATAAGAAGTTTCATGATGAATCAAGGCTAAGACACTACATACACAATAAAATACAAATGTACTTACAAGAACATTGTCTAAAACCTTAAATAAAGTTATATATAATATAATATATTTTGATTCACATGGAACATTTGACAATGCTAATAACAATTAAAACACTCTTAAATCTCAAGAGAGTCTCAATCACAAAATCAGTGAAAAAATCATCTCTTCTTCCAGACTGCTTTAAGAATCTTTCAATTCTCTCAAAATATATATAAAATATTTAAACCAATCCTTTCTCCTTTATAAGTTTTTTAATTATCCATTACTTTGTGCTCCTTAATACTAATTTAGTGATTAATCAAATTTATGAGCATTGAATTCCCTTCTCTGCAAAATGACTTCATAGATCAAACTTTTCTGGAAAAAAAGCCCTACACAACTTGGGCACTAATATTCCTGGAATATACACAAAATAGAAAACCTTAAATACCAATGGTGATTTAAATCTTGAATGTTTTGTATTTCACCTTAAATACCAATGGATATTTAAATTCTGAATGCTCTGTATTTCATAAACCGATGAATTCCCTGGAATAGAAAATTTCCACTCTTCTCGTATAACAGTACAATAGCCCTAGATATATACACAAAATGTATGCTCTGTATAAACCAACTAATGTGTCTCTTTAAACAAGATCTTCCATATTGCGTGTATACTTTAAATCTTTTCATACTGAAAAAAAAACAAAAAAATGTTGTACATTCACTGAAAAAAACAAGTCTTTCTCTGTCTATACTTCAAATGTTTAATTCACATAGCTTTAAATAAATTGTGAACATGAATAATCATATCATAAATGAAGCTAACAGATTGACTCTAGCCACAATAAACTCTAACCCACTCTGGCTTTCGCTAGGTACACCTGTTTTCTATTTTCTGAATGCATCCCCAAATGAAATACTAATTCTGTTCGTATATCCCTGTGAACGCAGAGCAGCTCCAATATGTTCGTACTGTGTATGAATGAAATTCCAATTTATTTTTCACACTCATCACACATCCATCAAATAAACCATAAAAATGAAATCTTTAGTGTTTGATCAAATTGAAGGGGGAAAAAACCATGAAAATGAAATCATTAATGTTTGATCAAATTGAATGGGAAAAAAACCATGAAAATGAAATCATTAGAGTTCATTTTCATTAGGGTTTGATCAAATTGAATAAAAGAGTTTGATCAAATTGAATGAAAGAAAAACCCGAAAATGAAATCTTTAGGCTTTGATTAATTGAAGAAAATAAAAATTCTAGGAGAAAAGATTGTACCGTGAGAACTACTTCTTACAGGTTTTCCTCTTCTGAACAATTTATTTTCTCAGCATCATAATTGTCGCCTCTACCATATTCCATAATTTCTCCACTATAGCATGATTCACATGAGAAATGACCTCCATGGTTGTGCACAAAGGGGAAATAAATGAGAAAAACACACCAAAAAAACTTGAAAATGTAATTTTCAGCGATGCTTAAGCGAGACCCAGAGTTCATATGGATATGAGAAGGTATTTTATATTGTATTATTTTGGGCAGGCATAAAAAATTAAAATTGAAAGTGGTGGAAGGCACAAGAAAGTGCATTCAAGTTTTTCACGTATTTAGTTTTTTATCAATCTGAAAAATTGAAAGTGCGGAGTGAGAGTACAACACAGTCTATTATCATGGAAAATAGCAGCAAAAAATCTGACGAACAAATAGCAACAAATAAGCAGCTTGACTCATTTTTATCATGGCCGTTACGTTTATTAGGAGAGGCTTTAATGAATTATTGATGGACCTATTTTGCTTGGTATGTTTTTTTTTTTAATAAGAGTATGGTTTCAAATTTTTTTGAGAATCAAACATAATTACATTTTTAAATATATTTTGTTCAAAAACTTGCAATTAAACTTTAGGAACAATGAAAAATGTTTTGCCCATAAAACAATTGTCTAAGCAAATTGGTTAAAATAGTAAACATTAACAACATGTTGCCTAAAAGTTATTGCCCAATCAAAATTGAGAAAAATGATTTTTAAAATTTGTTTTGTTAAAATTTTTGCAACTTTACTTTATAACTATCAAAATATGATATTATTATTAAAATTGAAAAACATTGATTGTTGGCATCACATTGTTTAATAACTTGTTAAAAACTGGGTGTTTCCTATAGTTCCAAAAGCGTATGGGCATGAACTAAAAACATAGTGCAAACAACCACTAAGCCACAAGAGTTGTAATGGAGGAGGTAGATAGAGGGTCCTAGACATTCAACTTACTCCATATATCAACAAGGTTTAGAGTCTCCATAAGAGGGTTTCTTCTTCTTCTTCTTCTTCTTCTTGCTTCTTCTTCTTCTTCCTTCTTCTTCTTCTTCTTCCTTCTTCCTCTTCTTCTTCCTCTTCCTCTTCTTCTTCCTCTCCTCCTCCTCCTCCTCCTCCTCCTCCTCCTCCTCCTTCTTCTTCTTCTTCTTCTTCTTCTTCTTCTTCTCTTTGAATATTGAGTATTTAGAATGTGAATTTCTTCTAGGGGCTCTATTTGGAGTGGGGATGGATAAATTTGTGCCCAATTTTAAAGGGTATGGCCATCCTCCACAAGGTGTATAGCTAATCTAAATCCTCTTGTGAAAGATATTATTGAGAAATTTTCTTTCCAAGAAATTGATCATATCAGGTTCTGTTTGAATCATATTAAAATCATGAAATTTCCACAATCTATAATGATCTTCTACATTTGATTACGTAGATTTTTTATACCAACATTTATTAATCATAAACTATTATTTACATATAATATACCTCATTTCTTGTGACTAAATTGATCATTGTTTGATATATTGAGTTTCATAGAATAATCAAAAAGAGTGCAGTAGAAGCTACTCCAAGACCTTTACTTTACTTTACTTGATTTAGCAGTGGAAGCATGGACAAGTTTCTTCAATAAAGCATTTGAGAGAGAGAGAGAGAGAGATAGATAGAGAGAGAGAGAGAGAGAGAGAGAGAGAGAGAGAGAGAGAGAGAGAGAGAGAGAGAGAGATTTCTCTATNGAGAGAGAGAGAGAGAGAGAGAGAGAGAGAGAGAGAGAGAGAGAGAGAGAGAGAGAGAGAGAGAGAGAGAGAGAGAGAGAGAGAGATTTCTCCATTTAAGATTTTTTAATCAAGGTTTGTTGTCATATTTAGTGATCTACCATTTGAAGATAAAAAATGTATATGTATTTTTATTTCTTTTTAATTGATAAATGATTAGTTATATTTTTTTAATTTTATGGTAAGTAATTATTTAGTAGTTTTTAATATGAGTAAGGTGATAGGATGTATTTTAAATGCATGTTAGATTATCAATATTGAAATCAACAAGTTGTAAGATTAAATATTACTAAATATTTAACTATTAAATTGCTTTAAATTAAAATATGGTAATACATCTTGTTGGAGAGCCCTATAATCTAGTTTTATGATATTATTTAATATTTTCGAATGTGAATAAAGTGATTGAAATAAATTGAATTCATTGATATGTTGTAATCTTACCTATAAGAAGTTATAAATAAATGCATGGTGGGTGATCAATGTTGAAACCAACTAGTTGTAAGATTAGATCTACTATGGACATAAGGAACACAATGACATATTTATTGTTTATGTCATTACTATTAATTGTTTGATTATTAAATTATTTTATATTTGAATAGACTGCCAAAAATAGCTAGATAGAATGGTAAATATTTTGTTATAGTGTACTAAATCAATTGTTTCTAAAAACAAAATGTGCCCAAGGCTACTACTCTCATATATTGATGCAAAAATGGCTGTCAATAAAAACTGGAAACATATCCCTTGAAAACAATTGGTAGGATGATGGCATGAAATATAGAAAGTCATCCCCACTAAGTTTCAAACCATCAATTTAGATGGCTTTYATATMTATATAAAGAGAGAAATGCTAACATATATGTATGTTTTATAACTGGAAACATGTAATTTGACGTATTTGTGACAATTAAATACATGAAAAACAAAACATCATTTTGTTAATTATTATTTTCAATTTTATTATTGATTTGATGTGGGTGTAGCAAAATTATTATTTTCAATTTTATTATTGATTTGATGTGGGTGTAGCTTTGATGTGGGTGCACCTGGTAGCATGTCTTGTGGGAGTGGAATCAAGACAAGATGCAGTGGTACGTTATTGGTTGTGTTAGGATTAAGTAATAGTGAGAGGGGGGTGAATCAATATTACAACACTGTAAAGTTAAACTTAGTAATTCCCAACTTAGCCAAATAAATACTGAAATGAAAAGAACATAAAATACACAACTCATAATATCATGATTTTGTTCACAGGGAAACCCTAGCCAAGGGAAAACCTCGGTGGGGATGATACCCACAAATATGTATTAAACGTATAGTGTCCCTGTCAGGAGACCTAGCCTTGTTAGGGGTTGAATATTACATTAGTATATTTCTTTGTTAAAGGAATACAAAAATCTGTTAAAGGTATACATTGAGCACACTGCTCTTACAATCAGAAACTTGACTTTGTTGCAATACTTTACAAGAAATAAAATTATACAAGCATCTTCTATGCTTTAGTAGTTCCAGTTGTATCTCGCATCACCTTCTATCAAATCATAACATCACAATGCATCCATCCATTCAGTCATTCCATCATTCACACTTTGCTTCTCAAAATCTCTCTCTATATATACTTTATCTCATACTTAGTCGGCTCCCAAATACATCACAAAATGTGAACAACACTTATAAAAAACTCAATTAAAAATTTGGCGATCATACATTACCAAAGTTAGGATAATACCCAATCCAAATCAAACTTAGCACATTTGGATTCCATGTTACACTCTCTCAATCATCGTGACTGTTCAACTGCTCTGTCTCATTGCTACACTATCTCCGCATGACTTCAATCATCTGTAACTTTCATCTCTGAACTCTAAAATGTAAGTGACCTTAATTGAAGGTCTATCATATCCCAAAATACCTTCCTCTAAGCTTGCATGACTTCATTCATTACCTGTAGTGCTCGCTACTCAAAACTGTACTCTTATACTCAATAAACTGCTTCTTGGACTTAGTCATTTTACAAAACCTTAGCACCAAAATTGTGTTCCACTCCAAGTGGCCATACATAACTATAGTGTTTCCATAAATTAAAACCCTTATATACTTCTGAATGAGCCACTTGCCAACAATCTCTCCCTTTGGCATTGATGACAACATTTGGTGAAAAATGACTAAGTGCTCAATACCAAAATAATGACTAAGTACTTTGCTTCATATTATTTCTTCTATATCTCTTCTACAACTCCAAATTTATATTTTTTATCTTTCCTCTATACATTTTTCATATCTACTTCTCCCCCTTTTACAATAATGGAAAAGGTATACAAAAATGTAGTATATATAGAAAAATTTCAACAACTACTTACCAAAACTTTTAGACCATTTTAAGTACATCTTGGAAAGAGCTTTCCAAGATCTTCACTTCTTCAGTCTAGGTCTTCACCAAAATATGACCCATATGGATGAGTCCATTCAACAAAAATGATGATGTCTATGCTTCCTTCAACTCAGTAGGCATGTTTTCTGTGAGGGCCTTTTATGTCTTCCTCATGTTAGAAAGGTGTATCTCAAGAATTGATAGCTTAGGAGTGATCAAACTCTTTAGCACACCAAATCTTCCCATAGCTCTCCCTTTCTTTGTTTCCACCACACTTATCTTGTCCAGCAGTCTTCACACTTCCTTATCTAGCTCTAAAATAGTGTTTGAGGAGGTCTTACAACTGTGTGTCAGCTTGTCTAGTATCACCATGTCATGTGCGATGATGTCCTCAATGTTCAGAATATGTCTAATAGGATTTATATAATAATTGTATAACTTTCTTCCATGTGCCACACAAGCCTTTGCTTCAGAAATAGTATTTTCTAGTATACCTAAGTCCCATGCAATAGACTTGCATGCTTCTTCTAATTTCTTCGCCTAGTAAGTTTTCTCAGCTTTGACCTCAGCGATCTTTTCCAGAGACTCATAGTGACTATCAAATTCATCCAATGCCTTGTTTAATTTTTATGCAGTGTGCTTTCCTTGGAAAGTGAAAGGTATAGGTATGATTTTGTTGATGGTGTCAACTGCCCTTTCCAATACCCTTGACTTCTTCTCAATTTTTTCCTTTGATCTTTCGTTTGATTTAGAAAATATGATGTAATATAGCTTCATCATATCATCTTCATAAATACTTTCCAAATCTGCACTAAATGCTTTCTCTCCACTTTCTAAAAAAAAGGTTAAAGAAATAGGTGTCATTGTTTCTTGTTTCACTGCAGCCCTACCTTTAGGTTCCTTTTCAGCCTTAACAATTTCTGGTTGTTGTTCACTCTCAAAGGGCTCTCCCTTAGTATATTTCTCTACATCATTTTCATCACTTCCATCAAGGTCAGGTACAATATCAATATTCCCTTCAAAAGGGTCATTAGTATCGAGTGAGGTGTCCAAAATCACAGGCACACTGGAAAAAATAAATCAGGTTTGTTTATAGTACTGACAAACTGACTGACATCTTCTCCATCCTTAGGTGATTCAATGTGATTATTGTAGGCTTGGAGGACTCTCCCCTTAGGATATTTTTAGGTTTAGTAGCCTTATATTTAGGAGGTGAGAGATTCTCAAGTTTGATTTCCATTAGGATCTTGTCAATCACCTTTTGAGTATCCTCAATTACCTCATCATATTTCCTCCCCATTATCTTGATCATTCTGGACTTAATTCTTAGTAGGTGTTTGAGTGCATTTAGTAGCCTTTCATCTTCATCAAACGATATCACTGGTAACATGTCGTTAATAGATTTTACTCTGATTTTTTCATCTTCTTCTAGTGCTAGCTATTTTATTATCTCAAGCTTATCATACAATTCCTTAGGAATACTTCCAGCCATCTCAATCAAGTTTTTCTTAAAAACTAGCGTGTGCTTTATCACAATGTCTTCTATAAGAATTTGATAATTTGAATCATTCCAATCATAAAATTTTCTCACTTGATTTATCTTTCCTTGGTCTACAATTATTTTCTCCAACATTCTCATGTCAAGTTTCCAGAGCTGTCTTTTCACAGGTTTATTTTCTTCTTCTTCTTCTAGTGCTAGCTATTTTAATAGATTTTACTTTGATTTTTTCATCTTCTTCTAGTGCTAGCTATTTTATTATCTCAAGCTTATCATACAATTCCTTAGGAATACTTCCAGCCATCTCAATCAAGCTTTTCTTAAAAACTAGCGTGTGCTTTATCACAATGTCTTCTATAAGAATTTGATAATTTGAATCATGCCAATCATAAAATTTTCTCACTTGATTTATCTTTCCTTGGTCTACAATTATTTTCTCCAACATTCTCATGTCAAAGCTGTCTTCTTCTTCTTCTTCTTCTTCTTCTTCTTCTTCTTCTTCTTAGGTGGGGAACTCTATTTGGAGGACCTTGTCCTCTTCGTAGGGGTTTCTACTACCTTTGTAGTCTGTGATGTCTCCATAGGTTCTTCTACCATAGTAGGGGATGGATCAGAATTATTCTCAATTTTTGGAGGTGGAGGGCTGTAGGGAGAGAGCTCGCCACTCCAAATGTTCTTTCAGTTATCTTTCTCCTTATTTCCTTCATCTCTTCTTTAGTAATACCGACCTTACCTGCTAGATTATCTACAACATTCTTAATTTTCTCATCTAGTTGTTCTTGTATGTTCCTCTCTAATTTTAAAGGATTTTTCCTTATAAGTACCCATCTTTCCTCTAATGGATCTAACACTAAAGATAATGCATGCTCAACCTGCATGGTCAAAACCTCTTTATCAACCTCATACTCCATAGGGTAACACTATTTCATCCTCGGGTCAACAACTTGAAAACACACATAATCAATTTCAACCATGAAATGGATTTTATCTTTGTACTTTTCTACCATCTCTTTTGGTATCCTCATTCTTAGTTTTATTTCTCTCTACAAGATTTTGATCATCGCAAGCAGTTCTCCATCTACCCATGTGATGTTATGTCTTTTGTAACTATTTGACACTTGTAGGCCAATGGGTTCGTTGTCTCCCCATGCTCTTGGGTGCATACCAGGAAATTTATGCACAATGTGTATATATATAAATGTATTAGAAATGATCTAAATCTGAATGCCTTGGTCTTATCTCTCTTTATCACTTTCAAATTTTCCATGAATTTTTGTGCAAGGACTTTGATTATACTTGACATTCTTCTTCACCATCTTATATGCCATCATTATAGCACTAGTTGAAACAAAATTTGGTCGGCTGCTATAATGAATTTTGTACTCTAGTATTGTTAGATAACTAAGAGGGGGGGGTGAATAAGTTAGTTACACTTAGCCTAAAGTCCCAAATACTCCTAGATGTATATAACAAAAATTTCAAACATATAAGTCAACTCGGTGAAATATAAACTGTGATCTCAAACTCATCTATAGAGTAGCAGTAAAACAAATACTGTGATTACCGATCAATGTAGATAAAGTAATGTGTAAAGAAAAATAACAATCCAACATATCCATATACATTAACACATAGCTTTTTAACGTGGAAACCCTACTAAGGGAAAAATCACCCGTGAGCGATAACCCAAAATAATTCAATCTTCTGAAGTGAGCTCAGTTAAGAGCCAACCCTCTAATCAATATTCACTTTAGTTCCTCTAATTTTTCATACTCTATTCTGCTCAGTAAATGCTCTTTCTCTGTCACTCGGTGATGTCTGTAGAAATGCTCAGTTCCATTTTCAACCTGTTTGATGAATCATGCATGAATTTAATCTCTTCAGCAATATGCATATGTGCGCATCATTAATTCATAATGAATCTCTTGTGTCTTATATAGACATCATAAATCATTTAATCTCCATCCTTAGATTTTGTCGCTTAAACTCCTTTTTTTATTTTCCCGCTTCAACCTTCCTCGACAGTTGTGTCAAAAACAAATTTCAATCTCCTTCGTCCGATCATCTTGAATTTTCATAGTCGTTTGATCAACATAACAAACCTTATCAATTACCTCAAAATCATAAATAATATGCCAGCTCATCATTTAGTCAGCCTTCAGTTTATTTTACTCGTTCAATACCGTGATGCGTCGGTGATACCTAGCTCGGTTAATACTAAACTCGGTATACATAGTATTTTTTCAGTGTCCACTGTTCTGACTCGGTGTATATATAATTCTTCAATTACCGACCGCATAAAATTTTTTAATTCCAGATCTTCAATCCATAATAGATGTTTGTAACCACGATGATAATCAAAACAAGTTGACATCAATGACAACACATTAACTGATTAATTTCTATCATCACATTAGTAACCCGGTTGATCACCAACTCAATGAATTCAAACATATAATCAGTTGTAGCTCATCAATCTCTCTCTTTGGCATTGATGGAAACACAATATGAAAATGCCATAGAATACCAAGCTTCAATTCTACAACCATATGCAAAATGTTGTAACTCAGTAAGCTCTCCCTAGCTTGTACATTTAATATGTTTAATCAAGTTACACAACATTAAAACTCACCATGCAAACTCTCCCTGCATATTTGACTCTTTTGTTCTTGAATCTTCTCTCTCTGTAGACAGATATGTCATTGTTCTTCTCTCCCATTATCTGTAGAAGCTTCTCTCTCCCTTTAATGGATAAATATTCCATTTCTCTCCCTTTCTCTTTTCTCCTTTTCTCCCTTGCAGTGGATAGATATTTCATTGAATCTTCTCTCCCTTTGACAACGATGCCAAAAATAAAATATATAGCTCTTCAATTGCAAAAAATATCTCTAGTTTGCGATTTAGATCAGGTACCTTGAATGTACTGATATGCAATGTTCGTCCAGTTCTCATTTTGCACCAACATGATTGATATTATGATAAAATGTAGGTTGATACAACCTCCTAGTCATCTTAGTGACTGATAGACAAGGGACGAACCCCTAGTTTATTCCTCAAGTACTCAAATGTATCCTTTGGTAAGGGTTTAGTGAATATGTCAGCTAGTTGTTATTTTGATTGTACATATTCCAATGTCACTTGTTTTTCTTGTACTTGTTCCCTCAAGTAGTGATACTTTATAGATATATTCTTTGTTTTTGCATGCATCACAAGGTTCTTAGAAATGTTAATTGCACTAGTATTATCACAAAAAATTATCACTGGGTTAGTGATCACTTCATTCATTCCTTTCAAAAGTTGTTTTATCCATGCAATGTTCAAACAATTTGTAGCAACAGCAACATATTCTGCTTCTGCAATTGACTGAGATATGCATCCTTTCTTCTTACTGATCTAAGTAACTAATCTTTCTCCCACAAAGAATGCTCAACCAGTAGTGCTCTTTCTATCATCAATGTTCCCAGCCCATTCAACATCTGTGTAAACTTTCAGTTCAAACTTGCCTTCTTTCTTGTACCACAATCCATAATCTTCAGTGTTCTTCAAGTATCTAAAAATTCTCTTTACAACAGTCATATGTCATTCTTTAGGATTAGTAGATAATCTTTCTAGAATTCCAACTATGTGTGCACTATCTGGTCTTGTGTGTACAACACATTAATTTTCCAATCATTGATTTATACAGTGTCTGATTTACATCAGTTGTCTTATTATCTTTTGTCAATTTGCATCCTATGACCATAGGTGTACCGACTCATTTTAAATCTTCCATTCTGAATGTCTTAAGTAATTCCTTGATGTAATTTGATTTATTAATGTATATGCCTTCATCCTGTTGTAAAATATGCAAGCCAAGGAAAAAATTGATCTCTCAAAACATTGACATTTCAAATTCTTTTCTCATTTCATCAGTGAATGATTTGCATAAGTTATCATTTCCTCCAAATATAATTGTTGGAATAATGATACATTTGGCATCAGTGAATGCACTTAGTGAAAACACTTATTCGGTTTTGAATGCTTACCGAGCTCATCACTCAGCCCACAGCCTATACCGAGCATTCAGTAAAGCTCACCGATCAAACAGTTCAAACCGAGCAGTAAGGCAGTCACCGAGCATATGAGAAAAACAGCAGTTACCGAGCAGACGGTAGTCACCGAGTCATCAGTTGAAGATAATCGAGAAGTCAGTTACTACCGAGTCACCAGAGGTTACCGAGTGACAATGTATCTACCGAGTCACCGTAGCTACCGAGTTCCAAGCTACACTTCGGGACTAGTATGGACCGAGCTTCTACTCTTACCGA
>MU226145.1:1847150-1864057 GCA_018584345.1 Thuja plicata
AGATCTACTGTTTCATCCTAACAGTTGAATCAGTTTGTAAATCCTTTTACCGGGTAGACTTAACAGTCTTTTGTAAATCTCTTAACCGAGTGCATACTTCATTGTATGTTTGTAAATCCTCTAACCAAGTGGACCTAGCAGTCCAAATTGCTTCTAATAGGGCAGATCATCAGAAGTGATCATTGTAAGCCTTAACCGGCCAAATTTATATTGCAGTACCAAAGTTTTGTGGGTACCATCCCCACCCCAGTTTTACTTTCTATTTGGAAGGTTTCTGGGTTGCCAATCTTTGTGTTATGTGTTATGAATGATTACATTTTCATATTTGCAGTAGATTAGATGAATGAATGGATAAAGAATATAAAAGTGCAGAAATGTTTTAAAGTTTTAAGTGTTACTGATTCACCCCTCCCCTCTCAGTAACTTGGTTAATCCCGAATATTTCCAACAATAATATCATCAACAAAAATTTCAGCAATAAGAATCTTACCATTAGTTCCTCCTTTCAAGTACAAGTTTCTATTATCACTTGTTCTAAAAAATCCAAGACTGATAAGATAGGAGTGTATTCTTTCATACCATGCTCTCGGTGCTTGTTTTATTCCATAAAAAGCTTTGTGAAACTTACATACCATGTTTATTTGATTAGGATCAACAAAAAAGTCAAGTTGTTTAATGTATGCCTCTTCTTCCAGTATCCCATTCAAAAATGCAGATATAACATCCATTTGATATACTTTAAATAGTTTGTAAAAAGAATAAGAAAACAATATTCTAACTCCTTCAAGTATAGCAACGGGTGCAATAGTTTCTCCATAGTCAATACCTTCTTCTTCTGTATACCCTTTGCATACTAGTCTTTCCTTATTTTGTGTAACATCTCCATTCTCATTCAATTTCTTTATGAATATCCATTTGGTGCCAATTACATTCTTATCACTCGGTCTCAGTACCAATGTCTATGTGTTGTTATTCTGTATCTATTAGATTTCTTCATTCATTGCCTTAATCCATTCATCATTTGCAAGTGCATCTCTAACAATTTTAGGTTCAAATTCACAAATCAAACATGTGTTATCATTCAACTTACTTCAAGTCATCACGCCATCTCTCTTCTCTCCAATAATATGATTATCTGGATGATGTCTTCTTACATATTTTCCAAGTACAGGTTCAGTTCTTTGTTCTTCATTGTGTTCCCTAGTTGGTGTATGATCTTGATCTCCAATTGAAACATCTCCCTAATTCTTGGTTGGTACATCCTGATGCTCGGTAATGTTAGGAAATTTCTCGGGAAAATTTTTAGGATCTTCATCACAAACATATCTATTATAGTTTCCTGGTACTCTTTTACTTTCAGCGTCATTCTTCTCAGCAAATTCATCAACTCTTATGTTTGCACTTTCAATGATCTTGTTAGAAGACTTGTTCAAACATTTATATGATTTTCTCTTAGTATAATATCCTAAAAATATTCCTTCATCACTTTTTGAATTAAATTTCCCATTTCTATCATGTTTCATAATATAGCATTGACTTCCAAATATTCTAAATTAACTCACATTAGGTGTGTAACCATACCATAATTCATAAGGCATATTGTTTGAATCTTTCTTCAATTGTACTCAATTGAATGTGTATATAGCAGTACTAAAAGCTTCCCTCCAGTATACCTATGTAACACTCTTTTCAATCATCAATGTTCTAGCACAATCCACAATAGATCTATTTCTCCTTTCAGCAATTTCATTCTGGTATGGCATCCTCGGTGTAGAAACTTGTCTCTTAATTCCATTCTCATTACAAAAGTTAGTGAAATCATCAAAAATAAATCCTCCTCCTCTGTTTGATCTTAAACATTTCAGTTCTTTACCACTTTCTTTTTCCACTTTAGCTTTGTACCATTTGAACATCTTAAATACTTCATATTTTTCTTTTAAAAACATGATAGTCATCATTCTAGAATAGTCATCAACAAATAAAATAAAGTATCTGTCACCATAATAACTCTATGTTCTCATAGGTCCACATAAGTTGGTATGAACTAGTTCCAAAATATCATTAGATGAAAATTTTTTGCTCTTAAAACTAGATTTTGACATTTTTCCCATTTGACAATTTTGTACATGACATGGTCAGGTTTAGATGTGTTCGGTAAGCCTCTTAGTTTCCTTTTCTTACTAATCTTAACCATATTGTCAAAATTCACATGACATAACCTCTTATGCCACAACCACACATCTTCATTTCTAGCCATCAAACAAGAAGTTTCAATAGTGTCAAGATAGAATAGATTACTTGTTGATTGTTCTCCAGTGCCGATGAAATTTCCTATTTCATCATAGATTTTATCTTTTCTGTTCTCAAATGCAATTCGGTGACCTAATTTATTTAACTATGAAACACTTAAAAAATTATAATTAAGTCCTTTCACCCAATATGCATTCTCACATTTGAACATATTGTTCAGCAATATAGTCCCTTTTCCTTTCACTGGACAACGTGTATCATTTCACATTCTAACAGATCCACCATTATAATGCTCAAAAAATTTGAAATTTTCTTTATCTCCAGTCATATGATGAGTACAACCATTTTCGATAACCCAAATATCATTCTTGCTAAGTTTATAAATAAGTGGTGTTTCAACATACCTTTCATCTTCTTCTGAATCTTCTTTCAAAGATACAAACACTGTCTCAATATCTTCATCAGTGTTGGTGTCAGTGTCTTCATATTTATTTTCAACAAGGTAACATGTCTTCTTGCCTTTGTCTTTGTAATCTCATTTACTCCTTGTTTCATATTGTCTGTTGCTTCTATATTCTCGATCATCCTTTCTATCATTAGATCTTTCATTGGTTGTTTCATCATTTTACCTGTTAGGGCATCTGGCAGCAAAGTGTCCAATTTCCTTACAATTAAAGCACACCAAAGGTAGCTTTCCTTTATATCTTCCTTTACCTTTGTGCAATATTCTATCCATTAATGCTTCAAGTTCATCAAGTTATCTCTCATCACTGTCACTGTCACTGTCATTGTCACTGTCACTATAATTTCTTATCATGTGTTTTTTACTAGATTTACTAATTTCCAAAGATGACATAAATATAGATTCAACAGTAGGAATAACACTGTTGTCAAAATTGTTCAGCTCAAATGAAATCATTCTACCAACTAGAATATCAATTGTAATATTATTTCTAGGTGCTTCTCTCATTTTATGTATTGCAGAGACTCTAATAGTATAAATAGGCAAAAAAAATTTGAGAATCTTACTTATAATAGTGTCTTCATCAATAACTCCACCTGCTCCACGAACAACGTTGACAACCTCCTTGATTTAGTTAATGTACTATGATATGTTTTCTCCTTTCATTCTCATGTCATCAAACTTTCCTCTAAGACTTTCAGTTTTAGCTCTTTGCACATTTACATCTCCTCCATGAACTAGTGTAAGCTAGTCCCACATTAGCTTGGTTGATGTACAAGTCTTGACATCCTCAAATTACGCATCAGATAGTGAAGAAGGAAGTTCTATCATCATAGTATTGTATTCAGTTTTTTTTCTCAGCTGTTCAATAGTCAAAGGTCCAATTGGCAAGGTGAACTGAGTATACAAGTATTGTGTTATATCATGTCCAATTCTTGACAGATATAGTCTCATTCTTCTCTTCCATGTTGAGAACTTCTCCTTGTTCAACTTAGGCACTTCTTTCTTATACATCTTGTGATCTTTAGCTTAAGTCCTTTAAAAAAATTCTTCTAAGTGTAGACACCCTAAAATGGATAGGCTTGCGACTTTACATTAAAAACACTAATTTTCATCTATTAATTAAAGGTTTTTTAATCGTTAATTAATCATCTATTTTCTTCTAAATTCATTCCCCAAATCATCTAATCAAATTCCCAAAATTAATTAAATAATGAATTTTATTTAATTAATTAATCTTAATTGATTAATTACCATTAATTAATTAATTAATTAAATTCAATTTCCTATAGTTTAACTTGAAATATTTAAACTTACTAATTAAATTCTTCCAATTAAATTAATTTAATTTCACTCATTAAAACAATTCTAAATAAAAGAGAATTTAATTATCTCACATGTTGAAAACTTTAATTACATAAATGAATTAAATATTTATTTATCTTCAAAGAGATAATATTTAATCAAATCACATGGGTTACTCCACCCATCTCTCTAGTTCACATGGGTAACTTCACCCATCTCTCCAGTTCACATGGGTAACTCCACCCACCTCTTCAGTTCTAAAAGCTAACTCACAATTAGCTCTTCAGTCAACCAAACTCTATCTCCTCTTTACCAATTGAAGAGGTGGAGTTTACTGATGGCTTCTCCAGTTCCCTTTGATCTCAACCGTTCATCTCCCTATCTCTGGGATTGATCTCGACCATTCATATCATCCTCAACTCCTATATAATAAACCCTCCATACCCATTTGAAGGATCCAGGATTTCAAGCTCTCGTACACCATTACTCTGTCAGTTTGGTTCTAGCATTCAAGCCATCTTGCGATCACACACACATTTCAATTAGCAAATTCTTGACACTTCTCAAGTCATCGACGCTTCCCACACTAATATTGAGCATCAAAAATAGTGTTTAGGAAGGATTAGAGAGATACAATAGAAGCTTCAAGCACTTTGGGGTTTGCATTCATTTTTTTCCCTTTCTTTGCTTGTACATTTTATTGGTTATGTTTTAAGTATTCATTATTGGTAGCTTTGTGTATTTGATTTATATCATTGCAAAATGGTGCTACTAACCCTCCTCGTTGGAAAGCTTTGAAACCACGAATCATGAAAGGAGGCATAAATTTTGGTAAACCCGACGTGAAACAAATAGCCTGAATATCTCTTGCAGACAATAGATAGAATCAATCAGCCATGGCCGTATGGTCACAGACCTAAATTTTCATCATTTTATCGATATATGTGTAATTTTGCAATTGCTGGAATTTTTCCGCAATTGACAAAGTAGTGCCGCAATTGACTGGTTTAATACTACAATTGATGTAGGCTTTCGCATCGCTATTCTGTCATCTTCTATCTTTCTATCTTCTAACACTTTGCCGCAATTACCTAAATTTGACTGCAATTACCTGTGCTTTACCGCAATTGCCTGTGCTTTACCACAATTGACTGATCCGTGCCGCAAACAAAAACATTCTGCTGCAGAACAGAGTTATTTTTTGCAATTGATAGGAGATTGCCGCAATCAAATAACTAGTGCCGCAATTGACATAAAAGATACATTTTTGGCTATTTTTCTTGGTTTCTGTGCAGGGTTGACTGACAGTGAATGATAAAGAAGGTAATCAGATGCATACCAGGTGCTAGATCATTAAGAGCTGCAATAAGGAGAACCACCAACTATCAATCACAAGAAAGGGCTAATCTCGCAAACGCAGCTGAAGATCAAAGCGAAGCATACATAAGGTACATTGAATCAATAAAGAGGTTTGCAAGTAAGTATAAAGTCACCATTAATTTCAGCAATCTCAATAATCCTAGAGTTTCTAGATATTCTATTGTTTTGGATTGAAAAGCTTTCATTTCTTGAGATACTAAACACTTTCTTTGACAGGTTCGAATTGAGGAGACAAGATAAAAATACAACATAAAATTCATTCAGTTGGCGATTTGGGTTTAAAAAGAATAGTGTTTGTCACACATCTCACATCTCACATTTCAAAATTTGGTTTTTAAAATTGACGTGGAGGCTAAAAATTGAACAAAGGCAAAGAATCTCTCGACTTGGAGCATTAAAATTTAACAAGCGATCAACACCTACTTTTGGGCTTAAAACTGAACACTTGTGCTTGTATGGTGGTGTAGCTTAGTTCACGTTTCAAACTTTTGGAGCTTAAATGATTTACCTTGTCTCTTGAGTTTTGGGTGCACTTGCACAATCTGTTAGATTAGACACCTTTATACGTTTTAGAAAGGCTTGTCCGGGGAATGCGCTTCTTCCTCGGAGAACGATCTTAAACCAGTAATCCTTCTGATCACTATATAAATAAGGCGCGAACCAAAGTTTTGTCTTTTCTACCCAAGCTCAGGTGAGGTGTGTTGATGGTAGTCTAGATCGGGTGAATATCCCTAAGGAGCCAGCATGGTCAACTAGGCTCTTAAGTGAGTCACACACGTACAAACCCATTGGATATACGACACATACCATTACTACAACCTTTTTAATTAGAGGCCAACCCAATCTACTTTCGAACAAATAAATTATTATAGTGCAAGGGGTTGCAGAATTTCCCCCCAAGCTTCCCAACATATGTGTTCCAAGGTATTTGTGTAGTGAAAGAAATCTTCACTCCACGACAACAATACCTGGCAATGACAAAAATACGGGTGCCTATGTCATGGACCTTTGTGTCCTATTAGTGTGACAATTGTTGTGTGAGCTAACAGAAATTCAAGCATTGGGCCTATAATATTGTATTTTGAAGCCATTGACCTAGATTAATCTGACTGTTTATTGTTAAGACCCCATGATAACATTACAACTCGAAAGAGTTGTAAAACATGCACATTGTCAGTCTTCATTCTTCAAAACATAGTGTTTATTGTGCTTGTTCTTTGATCAGTTTTCAAAAATTTAAAACAAACATCCAAACTGTCAAAACAAGTCAAACATGTTAAAGTCTAGGGTTGTTAACATCAAACTGGCTTTCATAATCAGAAGCCTTGTTCCAGAAATCAAATTGTCAGACGGTGAGACCTATCTTTGAGTCTTTTTAAGATTACTTCCCCTTTACCGCAATTGCCTGCATTTTGCCACAATTGATAGAATTTTTCCACAATTAGCTTGTTTATTGCTGCAATCAACCTGTTTATTACCGTAATCGATGATAAATTACTGCAATCAACCATTCACTTTATTGCAATCGGTGGAGTTTTGCCACAGTTGACCAAAGACATTTTTACACTTGTTTTGACCTAAAGCCTTGGAAATACTCTCCCTTTTGTGTCAAAGACCAGTGTCTATCCTAGAAAAATGCAAAGAACATTGTGTGAATATCTAAACATTAAAGATAATCCTGTCTTTAGAAACACGATTATTGTCCAAGCATTGTTAGTTCGAAAGTTTAGACTTGAAATATCTTGATCCCATTATCTCAAAATCATCATCTTTATCAGTGACTTTGTCCCAGGCAAAGGTCGACAAATCTTATTCTAACATCATCAAAACCTTGAGATCAAGATAAATCAACATCTGTCCTTAGAATTACCCTTGTCCAAACATAATTCAGACTTTCCTAGATAGATTATCCTTTTTTTTCTTTATATCACTTGTTTTAGTCATAAAATCTGGACCAAAATATGTCTCAAACACCCCATGGAGGGCCTTACACAAGGTCAATGGCTGGAACTCAACCTAAGGACTCATACATCAACAGATTTCCTACTTGGGAAATAGAGCGAGAGGACGATCCTTTCAAGAATACCAATCCTGCTCTTTTTGAGAATCCCTGTGGGTCAGCCATATTCTAAAATATCATAGAACAGGAGCTCGAAGATATAGAGAAAGACGCCCATTCTATGCAAGTGGTTGATGTTTTTGTAGAGAGGAACCCTGAATGTTTCTTAGCCATATTGGTTAAGAAAGGAGTCAAACTCCCTGCTGAATTCAATGTATCCACAGTATGGCCCGAAAACCCTCTTGCAGGTCAAACCACTACTCAGGCCTCTCAAACATTACCTGTGGTCTCTCAATTATTCCCATCCTTGATGACACCAGCATTGGCACAGATGATACCCAATCAAACCAATTGCGCAAATAGAGCAAGCACATCTTCGACATAGAGCATGAAAATCTCCCAACTGAGTATACCCATGGTCACTAGTATGCCTCCACCTGCGGTCTTATGGCCTAACCAATCAAGCTCTCATGCTATGCCTTCCATCCCACCAATAAGCAGTAAGCTTTCTTCCACCATCCCACTACCGCAGTCAATCCCTACTAGCCTTGGGGTCAAAACATCATTCCCATAGGGATCCATCTCTATAGGTTTGACTTTTAGTCAATGCCCACCCAAGGTTATGCCTTTGCTCACCCAAAACCAGTAGCCACAACCTCAACCCCAGCAGCAGCAACCCTAGCTTCAGCTGTAATAACCTCAATCCCCGTAGCAGCAACCCTAGCTTTAGCTGCAACAACCTCAACTACAACAAAAACAACCCCAGCTTCAGTTGCAACAAACTCAACCCTAACAGTAGCAACCCCAGCTTCAGATGCAACAACCTCAACCCTAGCCCCAAGGATGAGGTCCTATATTCCTACTAAGGGGCACCGAGACGCAACCTCATACCTACTACAACATAGAGGTACCATGTCAGAAATCCTCCTCAGTTTCAAACAGACATACAGATCCAACAAGTGCAAAACCTTCAAAACCAAATGAGGGATATGCAAAATCAAGGGCAAACCAAATCCTATACTGTAGAGGATTTGTACCTGTATCCCATTGATCACTCTCTTCACTTGTCTCCATTCCCAACTCACTTCTCGATACTAAAATTTGGCAAATCTAGGGGTAACAACAACCCTATTGAACATATTCGAGAGTTTTTTTCTAGATGTGTCGAAGTCGCACATGGTGAGACATACTTAATGCAACTATTCCCACAAAGTTTAGCCAAACCAACAATGGAATGGTTCTCACATATACCTCATGGCATTCTATCTTGGGGTGAGTTGGCTGAAAAGTTCATCTCTCATTTCCATCATAACATCGAGTGCAAGGTCAGCATCAAGGACCTTTGTGATATCAAACAGAAGGATGGAGAGTCTTTTGTAAAATTCCTACAGAGATGGAGGAATACTGCAAATAGAATAATGTATGATGTACCCAAACAAGACCTAATAGTCATGTTTGTTGACAATCTAATACCAGACATGTCATTTATAACAGAATTGCAGTTAGCTCTGAACTTCACACAACTCATTGAACAAGGAGTTCTTTGTGAGCATAACTTAGTCAAACAAGGAGTCCTTGCAAATCCTACCTAAATGAATAAAAAAAAGACTGCAGCGGACAAAGCTAAGTGGTGGAATAAAAACAAAAATGTCACCAATGATGGTTTCATTGATGTAAAGACAGTCAACTATGCACAACCCAAAGTGTCACCGCAAGGTGCACCTGTGGCCAACCAACAACCTATGGTGCCTGATCCGCAAGAATACACTCAACCTCCCCCTGTCCAAGTGATCGCTGTGTCAAACAGTCAAAAACAAGCTCAACGCAAACCATGGTTTGAATTCCAACAACGAGATTACACACCATTACGAGAGTCGATAGAATCAGCTTTACGAAAGCTGATTAACACTATTACTCTCCCAGAAATCAAGGAATATGAACATGGTGCAATTAAGCCAAGGTGGTACAATGACATTGATTTTTGCAGGTTTCATCAGGTGAAGGGACACAAAACACCCAACTGTTACCGATTGAAATACGCTATCCAAGATTTGATTGACACAGGGGTCATCGATGTAACAAATACCCAAATCAAAGGAATAACTTACCATACAATATTCAATGATACATTTCATTATCACAATAAAGGGAAAGCCTCTGGGTCTGGTGGACAATCCAAATAGGTCAACTACACTTATGCCAATAGTGATAACATTATCAATTGCCTAAATCCTTCAGATAGACATGTGGCTACGATCACTATATGAGACCAAGGTAACAAATGTGTTGTAACCACCCGTCATACCAAAGTTGTCTTGAAAGGAGCACCTTCCTCATCTACTACACCATCTAACCCTTAAGCAAACTTGGATCCACAGACAAGCCTAGTGGATCAGCTAAAGCACACACCTGCCCAAATCTCCATGTTTGACCTCTTGCACATATCTCCGCAGCATAAACAGGCACTTGACCAAGCCCTTCAGAATGCAGTTGTCCCAAGGGACATAACCCTTGAGAGCTTCCAAACGATGGTTAACCATATATATGCTAACAAACATGCAGTATTAATAGACTATGATGTGCTTCCGCATAAACCCCTGCATAATGATCCTTTGTACTTGCTTGTCAAGGTCCACAAAAGTGCTATTCATAGAGTCCTTATTGATGGTGGGGCTGGATTAAACATATATACTCTAAATTTAATCAAGCAATTAGGGTATTCAAAATCCAACATTGATGTCACAAGGAGGATCAATATCAGAGCTTATGATGAAGAGGAAAGATCCTCTAAAGGTATTATCATTCTACCTGTCCGGGTTGGTCCATTTGTCAAGAACACTCCCTTCCAGATCCTAGATCTTGAGTTGGGATACAACATGTTACTAGGGAGACCATGGATACATGAGATGCAAGTCATACCTTCAACATATCACCAGTGCATCAAGTTCAAACACCAAGGGGAAGAAATCATCATTGAGGGAGATCAAAATCCTTTCCAATACTGTAATGCAGCCCAAATCAGCACTGATAACCAAGTACCCTCAAACCAAGACGCAAGAATCCCTTCCTCTTCAGATTCTATTCCCAAGGATGTCACATAGAAAACAGGAAAAATTTCCATTACTGACAAGGGTTATGGTGAATACAGCTATGAGGAAGCTTTCACTATCACAATTATGCCTCAGAGCCCAAAAACATATGACATGCGACAACCAATTATTATAACAGAAAACCTAGAGCCTGTTCTATTTAGGTATCTACCCACAACCGTTGTCAGATGGGGAGACATTGTAGAAGAAAACCCATTCAATCAAGATATCAATACATGGTTGTACCAAGATTTACAAGAGACACTTCAATAACCCCTACCCATATCAAACTATGGAAATGGTTATACAATTTTGCAAAGATTTGGGTATGATGGTACAACTGGTATGGGTGAAAAACAACAAGTCTTAATAGAACTGTCTCTCCCGCCAAACCATAGAAATAAGAGAGGGTTAGGCTATGGGAAAAAAAGAACCAGTCCTATCACCTAAGACATACAAGTTGATCAAGAACAAATAATAGAGTTACACCGGGGGCAAAACCTGAAACACATCTCGATAAGTAACATACTACAATAGTTGTTACCCGCCAAAGTGGGGACCTCTCAAACACAAATAAACCTCAACATAGCCATCAATGATAATGAAGGAAGTGAGACATCTGACGAGCGATCTAGTGAAACTGAATCCCATGAGTATGAGTGGAGATCCCTTCACGACTCTGAACTCTCGATCCAAGACTATTCCCCTCGGTCAGCCACCACCATACACCTTGATGATCTATTTGACTAACTATCCATTGACGACCAACCCTACATTGATAAACATGTCGATAAAAATTCCTTAGGTGGTGCATCCACATCACAGTCTAGGTTTGTCAAAACCATCTCCGTAGTCCCCTTCAACAACATAGAGTCAACCCAACATGAGGGCCTATGTCTTGTACACCCCAAACTAATAGAGTAGGAATAAGAAGGACCGCCTATAATGATGTATTTGAGAATGATGAGGCTATCATAGATTTCATGGGACTTAGAGAGGGAATGTCATCAAGAGACCATAAAGTAGGTTTCTCCATTGACCTCGATAGATAAACATACTTTGGGGAGGAAGCCCCTCTTTCTAGTCATCAAAACAAATTGAAAAATAAAAATGGATTGTCAGTAAGTAAAAAATGAAAGGCGCTTACTAACACAAAAAATGATAAAAAGATAAAACAAGATGTATCTTTTAGTGAAAACCTCACTGCGGTGCTAGAAGATGGAAAGAAGGAAATCCTCCACTTGACAGAGGAAAAGTCAGCATTGTTAGTAGAAGAAAGAGAAGAATTCAACTTGGGAGATGTTAAGAACCCAAAGAACATCTACATAGAAAAATCACTCACCCAAGAGGAGAGAGAAAATTTCATCAGTTTCTTCAAGGAAAGAATGATCAATTTTACACGGTCCTACTCAGATATGCCAGGATTAGATCCAAAGCTTGTGTTGCATCATCTCCCATTGCTACCCAAAGCAAAACCTTTCAAATAGAAACTAAGAAAAATGCATCCCCATGTTGCATTTCTAGTAAAGGCAGAATTGAAAAAGCTCCTAGATGCTAAGTTCATAAGACTGATCCCATACGTAGACTGGATATCTAACCTAGTACTGATTACAAAGCACAGTGGTCAGATTCAAATTTGCACAGACTTTAGAGATCTTAACAAAGTTTGTCCTAAGGACAACTTTCCTTTGCCTAACATCTAGATGATAGTTGATCTAACTACTAGACATCAAATTCTATCACTCATGGATAGATTCTTAGGGTATAATCAGATAACGATCACTCTAGAGGACCAACATAAAATGGCTTTCACATGTCCTTGGGGCACTTATTGGTGGAACGTCATGTCGTTTGGTCTAAAAAATGTCGGTGCAACATATCAAAGGGCCATGACAATAATCTTTCATGATCTCATCCACAAAACAATGGAAGACTATGTTGACGACATACTAGCCAAGTCAATGCTTCAAAAGGATCATCTACAAGTATTGGGACCAATATTTGATAGAATGTAGGAATACAAGGTCCATTTAAACCCAAAGAAATGTGCATTTGGGATCACAGTAGTGAAGCTATTGGGGTTCATAGTGTCACATAGAGGCATTGAAGTAGACCCAGAGAAAGTCAAAGCAATATTGGACAAGCCTCCACCGACCAACCTAAGGCAACTAAGGGGGTTACAATGAAGGCTCCAATCAATCAGGTGCTTTGTAGCTCAGCTAGCAGACAAGTGTCACCCATTCCAACATCTACTGCACAAAGACATCAAATTTATATGGATAGAACAATGCGAACAAGCATTCCAAATATTCAAGGACTATCTACTCAAGTCTCCCATATTGGTGCCACGAGTCCAAGGTATACCATTGCTTTTGTATATCTCAGCAACACAATCAACATTAGGCGTACTTTTGGCACAACATGATGACATAGGTAAGGAGAGAGCCATCTACTATATAAGCAGAACATTGGTAGGATATGAGCTCAACTATACGCCAATTGAAAAATGATGCCTTGCAGTTGTCTTCGCTTCCTAGAAGCTGAGGCATTACATGTTGAGTCACAAAACAAAGTTGATAGCACATATTAATCCTTGAAAGTATCTCCTAAGAAAAGCAACACTCACTAGATGACTTACAAAATGGATCATGATCTTAAGCGAGTTTGACATTGAGTACGTAGACAGAAAAGCCATCAAAGGGCAAGTAATTGCGGATCAACTAGCAGAGGCACCTATTCAGGATCATTAGCCTATCATTTACAACTTTCTCGATGAGTCAATTATGACACTACAACCAATGATTGAGGTGTGACAATTATACTTTGATGGGTCGTGCATGAACATGGTGCGGGGGCAGGGATAGTGCTCATCACTTCGAATAATGATGCAATTCCAAAATCATTTAGACTCAATTTCCCATGCACAAACAACATAGAAGAATACGAAGCACTGGTCATCAGGATAAAGACAACACTTCAATGGAGAATCAAGAACCTTAAGGTCTACGGAGATTCATAGTTGGTCTATAGCCAAGTCAACAATGACTAAATGACAAAAGATGAGAAGCTAATACCATATAGAGAACAAATGGACAGGTTGCGAACTAAGTACCAATACATCTTCTTCGGGTAGATACCACGGGCTCAAAACAAATATGTAGACATGATGGCTACCATAGCATCACTGATCAATATGCCAGGTAATGAAACATGATTCTAGTTTCTGGTGGAGAAACTCATGATGCCATCACATCAAGCACCAATCACAGAATCAACATGTGTCCTTGTTGGTCCTTGCTACTTATATTATTTGGTAAATTGGTTATTTATTGTATTCATAACTTACCAAGTGACTTAGTGAGTTCAGTTTTAAGAGTTTAAGTTTTGAATTATCTGATTCACCCCCCAGTGGGACCAACATATCTGTGTTGTGATTGGTTTTTCCAGCTATTTAGTGGTGACATTGTGACAATGGTTTGTTTTGCATTGCTTCACATTACAATATCTTTCTCTGTGGATTTGGAAGCATGTCTAGGACATTTTTTTGTGTCCTCAATTCAAACTATTTGTGGTTTAGAGGTCGACAAGTGATTTTTCAAGGTTGACAGTCATTTTTGTTAATGTTCTTGAGTTTCGATATGAGGATGTTAATGTTTCCAAAATTTGTGTTGATGTAGATTTTAATATGGTAATTGATGATGCTTGTGGATGTTTCTAGATTGTGTGCCTTTTTTTTTTCTGGTTCAAATTGATCATTGTGCTCATAATTGATGATTTCTATTGGTATGTTGGTGTTCTTCATGTTTTTGGCTAACCTGATGATTATAGTGTATTGCAGATGTTTGAGGTGTAATATTTGGTGGTGTATCATGTTGAAGGTGGAAGATTTTGATCTATGTTATGTCTTGGATTGACATTTCTTGGTCCACATGTTATATTGTATTGAGTATGGTTATAATTTTGCAATTAGGTGGAGAGTGTTGGGTCAATCTTGATGATCTTTCCAAGGCTGATGTCATGTATAAATAAATGTAATAATCCTACATTCATGTATTGTCATGTGCACTAAATGCATACATCTTTTGAAGGAAGTAAAGAAGTGTGAAGAGTAAAGTTTTTTTGTGCTTTAATGGAGCTGATCCATGCATGTAGGAGATGTTATTTTATAGTTCATAATTTTTGGATGTGATCCAAATTTACCTATACAGATAGTGAGCCTTCATTGAGCAGTAAGCCTTTTTATTTTGAGCAGTGAGCTATAGTCAGTGTGTCTGAATGCATGTGCAGTCCCATTGTAATAATTTTAATAGAGTATACTTATCTTGTGAGTTCATCCCCACCGTGGTTTTTCCCTTAACCCAATTTTCGTGCAAAATAATTGGTGTTATGTGTGTTCATTGAAATAGGGAAGACAACTGAGAGGGGGGGGATTAGTTGTCACAAAACTCAAGAAACTTAAACCTTTTCTCTAATATGATAATTAACCATTAAAGAATAAATCAACAACACATTATGAACACACATAACAGAAATATTTTTGTGTGTAAACCTGGTTAAGGTAAAAAACCACGATGGGGATGAATTACGTACAAGATAAATATACTCCAAGTTAAAATTATTACAATGGGAATGCACATGCATTTAGGCACACTACCTAGAGCTTATTGCTAAAAAAAGGATTACTTTCCAATAAAGGCTCACTGCATTTACAACAAAATTTGGATCACATCTGGAAATTATGAACTATAAAATAGCTTCTCCTCTATGCGTCGATCAGTTCCATTGAAGCACAAAACAACTTTCTTCTTCACAGTTCTTTACTGCCTTCAAAATATATATATTTTCAGTGCACATGACCATACATGAATATAAGCTTATTACATTTATTTATACATGACATCAACCTTGGAAAGATCGTCAAGGTCGACACAACAATCACCACCCAATTAGAAAATTATAACCATACTCAATACAATATAAATGCAGACCAAGCAATCTCGGCCAAGACATCTACACAAACCAAAATCCTTCTCCTTGAACACAATAAACCTTCAAAGATTACACCTCAAACATCCGCAACATGGTACAATCATAAGGTCGACCAAAAACATGAAGAATACCAACATACAAAGAAAAAAATCATCAATTGCAAGCACAATAATCAACGCGGAAGAACAACACAAAAGGTACACGATCCAAAAACCTCTACAAGCATCATGCATTACCATAGCAACATCCGTATCAACACAAATTCTGGAAACTCCAACATCTTCACATCGAAACCCAGGAACATTAAAAACAATGATTGTCAACCTTGAAAAATCACTTGCGGACCTCCAAACCATAAACCACTTGAATTGAGGACACACATCAATGTCACAAACATGCTTCCAAATCTGAAGAGAAATATATTACAAAATGAAGCAATGCAGACTAAAATACTATCACTTTGTCACTACTAGAACAACTAGAAAAACTAGTCACAACACAAATACTCATAACTCACTCAAATCTTCATGTGAACCTTTGAAACTTGAACTAAAACAACTACAAACAATCCTCTACAAACTCTATAATCTGTAAACTCTGACCTTCATCATACTGGCTACACTAATCAAATGAACTCACTCAAACTTTACTGCAACACTGTCTCAGACAGAGACATATGTTGACATCAATGACAACATATCACTCAAGAGAATATTTGCATATTCTTCCAACATCTATACTTTTATGTAATTGCTATTATGTATTTATTGTAATTATCCTAATAATAAAAAAATCAAATTCAAACCATGCAAAAGACTCAAATTTAGCTAAATGCAAAATATTTTCCCTATTGTTCACCCACTGTAATCTATGATGCCACTACTAGCTATGGAAGTCCCTCTAAAGGAATACAACAGTCCACCATGTCTAGATGGGAGTCATAGATGATTTTAATAGGCCCTAAACATAATTGGTGGAATATGGTGCAACAGAGAGACATTTTTTCCCATGCTACAAGTTACCGATTAAAAATGGAGCACTAGGAGAAACCCTGATCTGTAAGATTCCAATATTCCAATTTTATATTGGATAGTATTAAAATTAGTAAGATTCCAATATTTAGTAAAGATATTGGTAGTTTTAATAGATTTGGCAAATCTTTTAAATATGGAGGTCTTCTAATTTTATGTTACAATTTTTTACGTTTGATAACAATTTTGATAGTTTCTCTAAATATAAATATTAATATTAAAACATTATACATAAAAAATACTATAACATTTATTAATATAACTAATACTCTTTTTATAAATTTAAAAAATTACTTAACATAAAATTTATTAAATTAATTCCTTATGATTAGAATACTTTG